>OY978530.1:50048266-50160766 GCA_963854835.1 Megamerina dolium
CATACAGCTCGTACAGCTCATGGTTGTACCTTATTCGGTACTCGCCACCAACGCAAATAGGTCCAAAGATCTTGCGTAGGACTTTTCTCTCGAAAACTCCAAGTATTCGCTCATCCGAGGTGGAAATTGTCCAGGCTTCAGCGCCATATGTTAGGACAGGCATGATGAGAGACTTGTAGAGTGTAGTTTTCGTTCTTCGAGAGAGGGCTCGACTTCTCAATTGCTTACTCAGCCCAAAGTAACACCTGTTAGCAAGAGTTATCCTACGCATGATCTCCAAGCTGACGTCATTACTGCTCTTAATGCTGGTTCCAAGATAGACAAAGTCCCTTACTACTTCAAAAGCGTAGTTGTCAACAGTGACGTGCTGTCCAAGACGCCGGGACTCTTTGTTTGTTGACACTAGATACTTCGTCTTGCCCTCGTTCACCGTGAGACCCATCCGACGCGACTCTCTTTCCAACTCTGAGAATGCTGCACTGACTGCTCGCGTGTTCATGCCGATTATGTCAATATCGTCGGCATACGCTAACAGCATGACACTTTTGTTGAAGATAGTGCCATTATGTCGTAGATCAGCAGCTCGTATTATTTTCTCCATAATAAGATTGAAGAAGTCGCACGATAACGAATCACCATGTCTGAAACCCCGTTCGGTATTAAACGGTGTAGAGAGGTCCTTCCCAATTTTCACTGCACAGCGGGAGTTATGCAGTGTCATTCTACAAAGTCAAATGAGCTTTGCAGGAATACCGAACTCAGACATTGTTGCGTAGAGGTAATCCCTTACCGGACTGTCGAAAGCGGCTTTATAATCAACAAATAGGTGGTGTGTGTCGATCTGTTTTTCTTGGGTCTTCTCCAGGATTTGGCGCAGTGTGAAAATCTGGTCGATGGTGGATTTACCAGGTCTGAAGCCACACTGATAAGGTCCAATCAGGTTGCTGAGCATAGGCTTCAACCTTTCACACAGTACGCTCGATAGAACCTTGTATGCGATGCTCAGGAGACTTATTCCACGGTAGTTGGCGCAAATTGTGGGGTCTCCTTTTTTATGTACAGGACAGAGAACACTGAGCCTCCAATCATCAGGCATGCTTTCATCCGACCATATTCTGCTTATGAGCTGGTGCATGCGGGTGAGCAGCTCATCGCCTCCGGTCTTAAACAACTCGGCAGGCAGGCCATCAGCACCTGCAGCTTTGTTGTTCTTCAGCCTTAAAATGGCCGTTTCAACCTCGTCATAGTCGGGTGGTGGAACATCAACACCATCATCTGTAATTGGGGTTATCGGGCAATCTCCTCCACTGGCGGAATTGTTCGTAGCATCGCCATTCAGTAATCTGGAGAAATGTTCCCTCCATAGGCTCAGTACACTCTGGACATCTGTAACCAGATTCCCATTTCCATCACGACAAGAAGAGGCTCCGGGATTTAAACCTCCACTTAGGCGCTTGATCTTTTCGAAGAATTTTCGAGTCTCATTCTTGTCGGTACACATCTCTATCTCCTCACACTCACGTCTTTTCAACTCCCTCTTCTTGCGCCTGAAAAGACGTCTCTCTGCACTCCTTTTCTCTTTATACCGCTCCTTAACAGCTCGCGTTGCGCCTTCACGCAGGGTTCTTCTGTAGGCGGCGTCTTTCTCTGCGGTAGCGTCGCGACACTCCTGATCATACCACTCATTCCTCAGAGGCCGGTAGTAACCGATTACCTCCTCGGCAGCAGTAGTCATGGAGTGGGGTATATGTGTCCACCGTGCGCATGTATCATCAAGTGGGGGAGTGTTCTGCATAAGCAGATCCGATAGTCGAGTGGAAAATGCATCTGCTGTCTCTGGTGATCGCAGCTTACTGACGTCGAGCTTTCTCTGTGTGGGACTTCTCGAATATAAGTCGACCAAATCCAACATTGCTAATTGTTGCCAATCGGACTGTCAAATTTTGTATATTGGGAAGAGCTTGGTTAATTGTGGAAGTAAAATTGCCAGGGTTTGTAACCTTTTATTAGCCTTTGGAGCGACTAATGTAACAGTACAAGTCTAGAGTTTGGGATGGTTGTGCCACCCATTCTAGATATTTCGACATGAGTTGCTTGCGTGAAAAGCCTCAGCCGATTTTGTACTTTAGAAGAAACGAATGTTCTTTGAGAACCTCAATCGATGAGTGCTCGAATCTTGTGAAGTTCTCCAAAATGCTCTATAGAGGCAAGAGCTGTAGACAAAGGAGTTTTTTTTAATTTGAGCTGAACAGTGCTTGCACCTTTCAAGAAGATTTGAGCATGATGAACAGGGTTGCTCATTTTCGGATGATCGTTCTTGAGATCTCCGTTTTCTTCTTATTGTGAAGCTGAAGTATAGAGTTTGATCCAAAACCTTGGTGTTCCTACTGAGAATACTGTCAGCTGATATGTGAAGCACCGTGTAATGCTTTCTGTGACATTGCAAACAGGAATGTTTGCTCTTGCAGTCCCGTTTAAGATGAGTTAAGCCAAGCAGTTCTCACAGATATTGTGTTCTCAATCTAGCTTCACTGTATCGCAAACAACTAACTTTTTAAACCCCTCACAAAATTTTAGCGGAAGAGCAGCTTGGCAGATTGGACAAGAGAATGTCCGATTGCTTTCTGCAAAAAAGTTTCGAGCTTTGTTATGGCTCCGGCATTGGAGAAATCCAGATTTGTTCGGCTGTTAAATCTCTCCACGACTTCATACCTTAAGGTCAGGAATTCGTTAATTTGTTACCATGTTGGAAGATCCTTACGGGAGCTTAGAGATTGTTCCCAAAGGGCCAAATATTCTTCGGACAGTTTTGAAGAACAAATATGTACCAGTATTGGATCTCAATCCTCCGTCGAGACGCCTTGAGAGGATAAGACGGACAGAGAATTATTAATCGTTATTCGAAGTCTCTGGATTGCCTCACTGTTTTCGTAGCTCACTTGAGGGAGATTCAGTAATGCTTTTATTTGTTTATCGACAAGAATGAGCTTGATTTTGAAACGGGCTTTCAGCGCATTCCATGCAAACCCAAAGTTTTCATTACTGAACGCGTACTGCTTCACGATGGCTCCAGCTTATTCGGCAGTTTTGTATCGGAGATGATACAAATTTTGGGCAGAAGAAAGTTTAGGGTGGTTAATGTAAACGCGTAAACATGTCGGGGAAGATGTCCATTCTTCATAGCCACCTGAAAATATTTCGGTATTAAACGGAGGAACCGTCAGGCAAGTAGCGGACAGAAATAGAGGGAATTTCTGCTTGCGATGAAAGTTCTAATCATGGCGGTGACTGAAATTCCAAGAGATCCGAGAGTTGTGCTTTCATTATATGCACGTGCACCTTGCAGAGCTCCATTTTATTTCTTGCTGCCAGTTCGAAATTAGTGGGCAGCTCGTCCTCATCCGTTAATCCTACTCTTCTAAACGCGGACTTGACTTTCTCATAATAGCTGCACAAGTCCTCCAGCTTAGCTCAACTTTCTCACTGGAAAGCTTTTCTGGATATTTAGTTACCGGCATATTTGGATATTAAGGGAATTTATTAATAATTTGTGAATACAGAACTTTCACTTGTTAACGTGCGACTTAAACTATCAAAATCAAACAAAGAAATATCGATAATAGAGAAATTATCGATATAAAAGTTATCGGTATAATGTGTACAATAGGAATATTTTCTGTGAAAAACTACTATTAAGTCGGGGGTTGCACTATAAATAAATTGCTTTCAAGTTTCAATATACTCAAATGAGGAATTTGAATATCAATTTATAAAAATGTTCACCCAAAACGCAATAAAGGGATTTGCAGGTAGTTCAATGGGTAAATAGGAAAACTTAAGATATTAAAAAAAAAAATATTTATAACAGAGTAATCAAATGCGTATATCGTAGATAATATAATTCTGGTTTTGCTGCTGTTATTGATTCGTTGCTGATATTGGTGTTGATGCTGCTGCAGCCCCAATGCAAATGTTATATATGTATATGGTTTTTAATGTTTATTACTTACTTACTTACTCACTTATGTGGCCATAACAACCGAATATCGATTTAGGCCGAAAATAACATGCTTCGCCAGCCATCTCTGTTCTTCGCTAGCTGGCGACAGTTAGAAATTCCAAGCTCCGTCAGATTCTAAAGTACTTGGTCTTTCCACCGGAGATTAGGTATATATATAACACCTTATTAGCTGGAGCGTGTTCTTCCATTCGCTCGACATGGCCTAGCCAGCTCAGCCGCTGGATTTTGATGCGCTTTACTATGTCAATATCGGCATACATCTCGTACAGCTCATGGTTGTACCTTATTCGGTACTCGCCACCAACGCAAATAGATCCAAAGATCCTGCGTAGGACTTTTCTCTCAAAAACCCCAAGCATTCGCTCATCCGAGGTGGAAATTGTCCAGGCTTCAGCGCCATATGTTAGGACAGGAATGATGAGAGACTTGTAGAGTGTAGTTTTCGTTCTTCGAGAGAGGGCTCGACTTCTCAATTGCTTACTCAGCCCAAAGTAACACCTGTTAGCAAGAGTGATCCTTCGCAATATCTCCAGGCTGACGTCATTACTGCTGTTAATGCTGGTTCCAAGATAGACAAAGTCCCTTACTACTTCAAAAGCGTAGTTGTCAACAGTGACGTGCTGTCCAAGACGCCGGGACTCTTTGTTTGTTGACACTAGATACTTCGTCTTGCCCTCGTTCACCGTGAGACCCATCCGACGCGACTCTCTTTCCAACTCTGAGAATGCTGCACTGACTGCTCGCGTGTTCATGCCGATTATGTCAATATCGTCGGCATACGCTAACAGCATGACACTTTTGTTGAAGATAGTGCCATTATGTCGTAGATCAGCAGCTCGTATTATTTTCTCCATAATAAGATTGAAGAAGTCGCACGATAACGAATCACCATGTCTGAAACCCCTTTCGGTACTAAACGGTGTAGAGAGGTCCTTCCCAATTTTCACTGCACAGCGGGAGTTATGCAGTGTCATTCTACAAAGTCAAATGAGCTTTGCAGAAATACCGAACTCAGACATTGTTGCGTAGAGGCAATCCCTTACCGGACTGTCGAAAGCGGCTTTATAATCAACAAATAGGTGGTGTGTGTCGATATGTTTTTCTTAGGTCACTCCAGGATTTGGCGCAGTGTGAAAATTTGGTTGATGGCAGATTTACCAGTTCTGAAGCCACACTGATAGGGTCCAATCAGGTTGTTGAACACGGGCTTCAATCTTTCACACAATACGTACGATAAGACCTTTTATGTGATGCTCAGGAGACTTATTCCACGGTAGTTGGCGCAAATTGTGGGATCTCCTTTTTTATGTACAGGACAGAGAACACTGAGTCTCCGATCATTAGGCATGCTTTCATCCTACCATATTCTGCTTATGAGCTGGTGCATGCGGGTGAGCAGCTCATCGCCTCCGGTCTTAAACAACTCGGCAGGCACGCCATCAGCACCTGCAGCTTTGTTGTTCTTCAGCCTTAAAATGGCCGATTCAACGTCGTCATAGTCGAGTGGTGGAACATCAACACCATCATCTGTAATTGGGGTTATCGGGCAATCTCCTCCACTGGCGGAAGGCTCAGTACACTCTGGACATCCGTAACCAGATTCCCATTTCCATCACGACAAGAAGAGGCTCCGGAACTTAAACCTCCACTCAGGCGCTTGATCTTTTCGAAGAATTTTCGAGTCTCATTCTTGTCGGTACACATCTCTATCTCTTCACACTCGCGTCTTTCATATTCTCTTTCCTTGCGCCTGAAAAGACGTCTCTCTGCTCTACTTTTCTGTCTGTACCACTCCTTAAGAGCTCGCGTTGCACCTGCACGCAGGGGTTTTCTGTAGGCGGCGTCTTTCTCTGCGGTAGCGTCGCGACACTCCTGATAATACCACTCATTCCTCAGAGGCCGGTAGTAACCGATTACATCCTCGGCAGCAGTAGTCATGGAGTGGGATATATGTGTCCACCGTGAGCATGTAGCATCAAGCGGGGGAGAGTTCTGCATAAGCAGATCCGATAGTCTAGTGGAAAATGCATCTGCTGTCTCTGGTGATCGCAGCTTACTGACGTCGAGCTTTCTCTGTGTGGGACTTCTCTTGTTATTTGCGACACATAAACGTGTGCGCACCTTAGCTGCAACAAGGTAGTGATCCGAGTAGATGTTGGCACTACGGATGACAGCAATGTCGCTTTGTGGATGTCGAGATGCTGGAATCTGGTACCACCAATTACCATGTTTCGTGCTGCGGCGAACTCGATAAGCCTCATTCTGTTATCGGAGGTGTTCTGGTGGATGCTGAATTTTCCGACAGTTGGACCGAAGGTACCTTCCTTGCCCACCCTGGCATTAAAGTCGCCAAGCACGATTTTGATATCGTGGAGGGGGCAGCGGTCATAAGCTTCTTCGAGGCGCTGAAAGAAGCTCTCCTTGGTCACATTGTCCTTCTCATCCATCGGAGCGTGGGCACATATAAGGCTGATGTTAAAGAATTTTGCCGTGATGCGGATTGTGGCCAGCCGCTCGTTCACAGGCGTGAACTGTGAGACAAGATGTCGTAGTCTCTTGCTGACAAAAAATCCACAACCTAATTCCTGCCATCCAGCATGGCAACTGTAGTATATGTCACAGGACGCTCTTTTGGAGCAGCCCTGTCCCATCTATCGCATTTCCTAGAGAGCAGTGATGTCAGCTCTGTATTTCCCGAGGACATCAACCAGCTGGATAGAGGCACCTTCCCTATAAAGGGACGGACATTCCAGCTATTGCAAAATTGGTCGAACTGTTGGAAGAACACATTCTTCCATTCAAAGAGTAGTAAAAAATTTCGAACCCACTGGTGTTATTGTTTCTTGCCCACGATCTGGACGTCCCTCAATACTAACAAGTCGAGAAACCCGCAACGTTTTACAGTACGTCCAGCAAAATCCAGGTTTTTCAGCACTCAAAATTGCTCAGAACGTAAAAGAAAAGTTTAAGAAGGTCATCTGCGCTGATACAATCCGAAAAATCTTAAAATAATCTGGTTATCATGGTCGAATAGTACGTAGAAAGCCGTACGTATCATTGATTAATAGACAAAAGCGCATTGCTTTCGTCAAGGAGCAGAAACTGTTAGTAGTGCGCTGACATATGAAGCTGCTGGTTTGATGTGTCGTCTAATGCATAAGGTTCGGAAATTGGAGATTGAAACGGATGATCTGGTTGAAGTAGTACGCTAAGTGATCAAGTCTGAGCAAGCTGCAATAGTTCGACGTGAAGGCATATTTAGTGGAAAGTGCTTTTATTGTGATAAACCTGGACATATGGCACGGGATTGCCGTCTACGTCGAAAAGGTTCTCGATCAAGCTCTCCAGGGAAGAAGAAACCCGAAGACGAGGTGAACAGCAATAGCAAGACTACGCATAAGCCTTCGTTAAACTAAAACGAGTCAGTTTCAAGGGGCGTGAGCTGGCTCCCACAACGGGTTGCCCCACCATCCTAATCTCTCAAATGAAACGCGTGCCTAACAGCCTGACCATCGATGGAAAAATTAACAATAAAGCATTCATTTTGACTTTGGATACTGGCGCGTCTCACTCGATAATAAAAAGTGGCCTGGTGAAAGAGTTTATGCCATTGGTTGGTATAAAACTTCGCACAGCAACAGGTGAAGATGCGCTGATTTTGGGAAAGGTCTCAAAGCAAAACACGATAGGTAACTGTGATTTACAGCATGAATTCATTGTGGCAGATATTATCGATGACGTCATTATTGGCATAGATTTTATGATATATGGATGTCGAATGTCCACTAAATGCTGGCTATGAGCGTAGTGGAAGTACAAGACAGGTCCGGATATGCCAACAACAGAAAATACCAGCAAATTCGGAGGCAATCATATGGGCTAAAATAGATACGGATGGAGGGACAAGTAAGTTGTGGGTTATGGAAGCTATCAAAAATAATCAAGTCAATAACATCATACTAGGAAAAACACTAGTGGAGCCTAAAAATGATGGAAGTATACCTATTCGAGTTTTAAATCCATCCGGTACACCAAAATTCGTAAGAAAAAGAACAATAATTGGTCAATGTCAAGAGGTTGCATCTGTGATTAATTGTGGAGCGGATACGGCAAGAGTAAAAGCTGAAAGCAATGTGGACAAAGAAATGGCAATGTCGCAGATGCAAGAATGGACTAAAGATCTTACTAAACATTAGAAAAATAAGGCGTTACAAGCAATAAGGAAGCATTGGTCCATTTTTGCACCTAAAGGTAAAAGTGGCGGAAGAACAGCTATAGTGAAACATGAAATTGATACCAGGGATTCCATACCTATCCGCCAAGAGCTACGAAGACTTCCATTGGCTAGAAGGGATGAAGTAACAAAGCTTGTTGCTGATATGCGGAGGGAAGGTGTTATCGAACCATCAGCCAGTCCATGGAGTTCACCAGTAGTGCTTGTGAAGAAGAATGACGGAAATACTCGATTCTGTGTGGACTACCGTAAGTTGAATGATGTCACGAAGAAAGATAGCTATCCATTGCCTAAAATCAACGATACTCTCGGCACACTATCTGGTGCACAATGGTTCTCAACTTTCGATCTACAGAGCGGCTATTGGCAAGTAGAACTTAAGGAGAAAGACAAAGAAAATACTGCATTTAGCGTTGGTGATGGACTATAGCAATTCACAGTGATGCCGTTTGGCCTTTGCAATGCACCTGCCACTTTCGAGCGTCTCATGGAACTTGTCTTGAAATGACTGCACTGGAAAACGTGTTTGGCGACATTATTGTGATGGGCAAAGACTTTGACGCCCACTTAGCGAAATTGAAGGAGGCTTTTGAACGAATAGAAGCCGCTGGACTAAAATTGAACTCAAAGAAGTGTTCACTTTTCAAACGTGAAGTTCAGTATCTCGGTCACAACGTAACCACGGAAGGCGTTCACACGGATGACGAGAAAATAGCAGCGATGAAAGAGTGGCCAAAACCACCAAACCTGCCTGACCTAAGAAGTTTCCTGGGGCTGTGTGCCTACTACAGACGATTCGTGGCCGGCTTTGCAAACATAGCCAGTAGTTTACATGAGCTAACTAGAAAGAACCAGGCATTCAAATGGAGTGATACACAAGATAAGGCTTTCAAACAGCGCAAAGAACAACTCTGCTCCGCACCAGTATTAGCTTACCCAACACAAAAACATTTATATTGAAAACAAAACATTTATATTGAATACGGATGCGAGCGGCTACGGAATCGGCGGAGTACTGTATCAGATAATAGAAGAACAAGAAAAAGTGATAGCCTACTATAGCAAAACTTTGTTGAAACCGGAGCGAAACTACTGCGTAACGCGAAGGGAGCTACTTGCAATAATGGAATGCGTGAAACACTTCCATAAGTATCTGTACGGACCATCATTCCACCTCAGGACTGACCATGAAGCGCTCCGGTGGCTACTACAATTCAAGGATCCGGAAGGTCAACTAGCGCGATGGATTGAGCGATTGCAAAGCTACGATTTTACAATTGAGCACCGTAAAGGAGGTCATCATAGCAATGCTGATGCCTTATCGCGTCGTCCCTGCAGCACAGAATGCAAACATTGTTCACGAGCATGTGTTCAAGGAACACCTTGTAGACATCCATCTTTTAAATGACCTTTCGGAAGAGTCTTGGACCAATGAACAAATACAAAAAAAAAAGCGGAACGACCCAGATCTTGCAAAAATAAGGAAAAGTAAAGAGCATGGCATCCGACCAGAATGGCAAGAAATGGCTAGTGAAAGCCCGATATCTAATGCATATTGGGCGCAATGGCAAAGCTTGCACCTTAGTGATGGTTGTCTGTACAGGACAAAGTTCAGGATCAACAAGGTAATCTCAGAATATCACAATGCATCCAGTGGAGGTCATTTAGGCATAGCTAAAACCACAGAAAAGATCAAGATGTGCTTCGACTGGGTTGGATGCCAAGAATCCGTGGCGGACTTTATAAGAAGATGTGACCAATG
This sequence comes from Megamerina dolium, assembly GCA_963854835.1. Lineage (NCBI taxonomy): Eukaryota > Metazoa > Arthropoda > Insecta > Diptera > Megamerinidae > Megamerina > Megamerina dolium. Next base: position 50,058,284 of record OY978530.1, read on the forward strand.
CTCATCAGCAAAAGGCCCACATAGAAGGAACCAAGGTAAGATGCAACAGTACAACACGAGTGCTCCGTTTGAACGAATTGCGTTGGACATAGCGGGACCGTTCTTCACGAGCAGCTTGGAAAATAGGTATGTGTTGGTAGTAATGGACTACTTTAGCAAGTGGCCAGAAGTGTACCCTATTCCAAATCAAGAAGCGAGCACGGTCGCTGAAGTATTCGTGAACAATTGGATTACATGTTTTGGTGTTCCATTAGAGCTGCATTCAGACCAAGGGGGAAACTTTGAATCAACGGTGTTTAAAGAAGTTTGCGCAATATTGGGCGTACATAAAACTCGTATCACTCCATTACATCCACAGTCGGACGGTATGGTAGAACGATTTAACCGTACCTTGAATGAATACTTGAGGAAAGTCGTTAACAAGGATCAAAAAGATTGGGACACTCACATCCCAATGTTTCTACTTGTATATCGGTCTGCACAGCATAATTCCACAGCAATAACACCAGCAAGAGCAGTTTTCGGTACTGATGTAAGATTACTAGCTGATTTGGAGTAACTCCATCGTCTGACAAACCGATATGTGACTACGTTGAGAACAAACGAAATCAACTAGATGAAGTGCATCGTTTCATAAGAAGGCGAATTCAGATAACAAGTGACAAGATGAAGGCTAGATGTGATTTACGAACAAATTCAAAAGGCTATTATAAAGGAGACCTAGTATGGCTTCATAATCCACAACGAAAAAAGGGATTGTCTCCTCAATTGCAAACACATTGGGAAGGACCATATAAAGTGTTAAACAGAATCAACGATGTTGTGTATCGGATTCAACAATCAGGGCATCGTCGAGCAAAATTGAAGATAGTACATCTAGAACGGCTGGGTACTTATCACGGCGATATGGGAACACTTGTTCGAGACGAACAAGTTTAAGTGGAGGGCAGTGTTGTAACTTATAAATAAATCACTTAACAGAAACACTCGTGAGAAATATATTTGTTCTGAAAGATTCGAAATCAGATTCTCTTTGAAATATTTGAGATATTTTTATAATTGAATTTAATAAGGAAAATAGAATTGATGTGTACATTTATTTTTATGCAATCTAGTCGATACGAACAGCACACTAAAGAGATTTTCGTAACAATATATATATATATATATATATATATATATATATATATATATATATATATATATACATATATATATAAATAAATATATGCATTGCGTGAATGAAGTATACCTATAAGCACTCCTTACATATGTATTGAAAAATAGTAAAAATTCTTTATAAAAAATTCTATATTTAAATTCATTCATAAAAATATTTACTATTATGAGATCTTGTTTGAATTTATGTTAATTTGGTATGTTACTTTACAGAATTTTTCTCCTGGTCATGGCATTGCTCTCTTCAAAGTCTCTGTATTATACAACTCTGTTAAGTGACACTGATGTTTGTAATCAGAAATAAGCTCAAAAGACAAATTAGGACTTCTCTGGTTCACATATGCATGTATATATAAGCTCTTATGTTATCGTATATAAACGGATAAATTCGTGATTACTTTCGCTTTATGTTCTTTTTGATTTATATATTATTAATATTTGTATATTTTTTTTCTTAATTGTATTTCTTCTTTGTATTTCACTCTTATTTATCTCTAAATGTTATTATATTTTTTTTTGTATTGGATTGCACTACTCTAATGGGTTATTTGATATTCACTTCTGTACAAATTATATGGTGGTCTGGTGGTGTTTTTGCAAGGTAACGTGTCTAACTGCCTCAACCGGGTGGGACTAGCGCAATCCTTGTTGAACTCATCGCAAGTCAACTCACTGGCTGTCATGTAGTTTGATCTGAGCGCTATGTGATGATACCTTTATTTGTTAATGAGGGGTAGTCATATAGCTTGCTCTGCTTACTCTGTAATGGCGCTTTCATTATTATGAATGGGGTCCCTCCATGTGGCAACCACCGGGCAACGTCTTCCTGGCACCCGCTGGGAGGCGGCTGAAGTGAGTGGCGAAAATCTCCTCGGTTAGAGGTTGTGCGTTGGGTTTGGGACCCGCCACATAAAAACCCCCCCCCCAATGAAAAAAACAAATATGCCTCGGATAAGGACTACCGCTTTTGTTGATGACCCCCGCAAACGAAAAAAGGACAATGATCCGGTCCCTTTATAGGGAGGGTGCCTCTAATCAGCTGGTTGATGTACTCGAAAAATACAGAGCTGACAATACCGTTCTCCAGGAAATGCGATGGACGGGACAGGGCTGCTACAAAAGAGCGTCCTGTGACATATACTACAGTTGCCATGCTGAAAGGCACGAATTAGGATGTGGATTTTTGGTCAGCAAGAGACTACGACATTTTGTTCCGCATTTCACGCCTGTGAACGAACGGCTGGCCACAATCCGCATCCCACGCTCCGACGGATGAGAAGGACAATGTGACCAAGGAGAGCTTCTTTCAGCGCCTCGAAGAAGCTTATGACCGCTGCCCCCGTCACGATATCAAAATCGTGCTTGGCGACTTTAATGCCAGGGTGGGCAAGGAAGGTACCTTTGGTCCAACTGTCGGAAAATTCAGCCTCCACCAGAACACCTCCGATAACGGAGGTAAGGTGCGCACACGCCTATGTGTCGCAAATAACAAGAGAAGTCCCACACAGAGAAAGCTCGACGTCAGTAAGCTGCGATCACCAGAGACAGCAGATGCATTTTCCACTCGACTATTGGATCTGCTTATGCAGAACACTCCCCCACTTGATGATACATGCGCACGGTGGACACATACACATACACACTCCATGACTACTGCTGCCGAGGAGGTAATCGGTTACTACCGGCCTCTGAGGAATGAGTGGTATGATCAGGAGTGTCGCGACATAACCGCAGAGAAAGACGCCGCCTACAGAAAAACCCTGCGTGCAGGCGTAACGCGAGCTGTTAAGGAGCGGTATAGAGAGAAAAGGAGTGCAGAGAGACGTCTTTTCAGGCGCAAGAAGAGGGAGTTGGAAAGACGCGAGTGTGAGGAGATAGAGATGTGTACCGACAAGAATGAGACTCGAAAATTCTTCGAAAAGATCAAGCGCCTGAGTGGAGGTTTAAATCCCGGAGCCTCTTCTTGTCGTGATGGAAATGGGAATCTGGTTACGGATGTCCAGAGTGTACTGAGCCTATGGAGGGAACACTTCTCCACGTTACTGAATGGCGATGCTACGAACAATTCCGCCTGTGGAGGTGTGTGCCCGATAACCCCAATTACAGATGATGGTGTTGATATTCCACCACCCGACTATGACGAGGTTGAAACAGCCATTTTAAGGCTGAAGAACAACAAAGCTGCAGGTGCTGATGGCCTGGCTGCCGAGATGTTTAACACCGGAGGCGATGAGCTCCTCACCCGCATGCACCAGCTCATAAGCAGAATATGGTCGGATGAAAGCATGCCTGATGATTGGAGGCTCAGTGTTCTTTGTCCTGTACATAAAAAAGGAGACCCCACAATTTGCGCCAACTACCGTGGAATAAGTCTCCTGAGCTTCGCATACAAGGTTCTATCGAGCGTACTGTGTGAAAGGTTGAAGCCCATGCTCAGCAACCTGATTGGACCGTATCAGTGTGGCTTCAGACCTGGTAAATCCACCATCGACCAGATTTTCACACTGCGCCAAATCCTGGAGAAGACCCAAGAAAAACAGATCGACACACACCACCTATTTGTTGATTACAAAGCCGCTTTCGACAGTCCGGTAAGGGATTACCTCTACGCAACAATATCTGAGTTCGGTATTCCTGCAAAGCTCATTCGACTTTGTAGAATGACACGGCATAACTCCCGTTGTGCAGCAATGCACAACGTTGTGCAACAATGTCTGAGTTCGGTATTCCTGCAAAGCTCATTCGACTTTGTAGAATGACACTGCATAACTCCCGGTGTGCAGTGAAAATTGGGAAGTACCTCTCCGCACCGTTTAATACCGAACGGGGTTTCAGACAAGGTGATTCGTTATCGTGCGACTTCTTCAATCTAATTATGGAGAAAATAATATGAGTTGCTGATCTACGACATAATGGCACTATCTTCAACAAAAGTGTCAAGCTGTTGGCGTATGCCGACGATATTGACATAATCGGCATGAACACGCGAGCAGTCAGTGCAGCATTCTCAGAGTTGGAAAGAGAGTCGCGTCGGATGGGTCTCACGGTGAACGAGGGCAAGACGAAGTATCTAGTGTCAACAAACAAAGAGTCCCGGCGTCTTGGACATCACGTCACTGTTGACAACTACGCTTTTGAAGTAGTAAGGGACTTTGTCTATCTTGGAACCAGCATTAACAGCAGTAATGACGTCAGCTTGGAGATCATGCGTAGGATAACTCTTGCTAACAGGTGTTACTTTGGGCTGAGTAACCAATTGAGAAGTCGAGCCCTCTCTCGAAGAACGAAAACTACACTCTACAAGTCTTTCATCATGCCTGTCCTAACATATGGCGCTGAATCCTGGACAATTTCCACCTCGGATGAGCGAATACTTGGAGTTTTCGAGAGAAAAGTCCTACGCAGGATATTTGCGTTGGTGGCGAGTACCGAATAAGGTACAACCATGAGCTGTACGAGCTGTATGCCGATATTGACATAGTAAAGCGCATCAAAATCCAGCGGCTGCGCTGGCTAGGTCATGTCGAGCGAATGGAAGAACACGCTCCAGCTAGGAAGGTGTTATATTCGGAACCCGCTGGAGGACGGCGCAGAAGAGGAAGACCAAACCTCCGGTGGAAAGACCAAGTACTGGAGAACCTGACGGCGCTTGGAATTTCTAACTGGCGCCAGCTGGCGAAGAACAGAGATGGCTGGCGAAGCATGTTATTTTCGGCCTAAATCGATATTCGGTTGTTATGGCCACATAAGTAAGTAAGTAAGTAAAAATTATATGAAAGTAATTTTTGTTTGTGGTCGGATGAAAGCATGCCTGATAATTGGAGGCTCCGTGTTCTCTGTCCTGTACAGAAAAAGGACACCCCACAATTTCCTCCTGAGCATCGCATACAAAATTCAGTATCAGTGTGGCTTCAGTCCTGGTAAATCCACCATCAACCAAATTTTCACACTGCGTCAAATCCTGGAGAAGACCCAAAAAAGACAGATCGACACACACAACCTATCTGTTGAATTTAAAGCCGCTTTCGACAGTCCGGTAAGGGATTACCTATACGCAACAATGTCTGAGTTCGGTATTCCTGCAAAGCTCATTCGACTTTGCAGAAGGACACTGCATAACTCCTGTTGTGCAGTGAAAATTGGAAAGGACCTCTTTGCACCGTTTAGTAGTTTTAGTTTCAGACAAGGTGATTCGTTATCTTGCGACTTCTTCAATCTTATTATGGAGAAAATAATATGAGTTGCTGATCTACGACATAATAGCACTATCTTCAACAAAAGTGTCATGCTGTTAGCGTATGCCGACGATATTGACATAATCGGCATGAATACGCGAGCAGTCAGTGCAGCATTCTCAGAGTTGGAAAGAGAGTCGCGTCGGATGGGTCTTACGGTGAACGAGGGCAAGACGAAGTATCTAGTGTCAACAAACAAATAGTCCCGGCATCTTGGACAGCACGTCACTGTTGACAACTACGCTTTTGAAATAGTAAGGGGAAGAGGAAGAACCAATATAGATTCGAGTGGTAAACTTATTGATTTCATGAAAACCATCCTCATGTCTTCTCTCATACTTTTCGAACCAATCATGTTTCCAAATATCAGTGGAGTCTTCTCCAATACCCATTTGGTCTAATTCTTTTTGGGTCTTACGGATTCGTTGCCGATCAATAGGCCATACAGTTGATAGGCTGACTACTGAGGTGGAGCTTTTAGACATCGGCTTTCGTAGAAGATACCAAGCAGCTTCTTGGTTTGTCATCTCTACACTGTTAAGCATGTTAACACCTATTTTCTGAGTGACTTGCACAATATCAAATTCCAGATTTTCATTCATTGTTTCAATAATTTTACGTTGAAGTTGACTCACTCCTTTGTTGATTTTGTTAACATATTCAGCAACATAAGCAGAACAAGAATATTCTTCACTAATAAATTGAGTGTCCATATTTGATTTCATTATATTTAACACAAATGGGTTGAAAGGGCTGTGCCATTTTTCATGAGGTTGACGTTACAAGAAAACTCTGGGCCTATTGATCCCAGCTCGAAGTATAGAACTGTAATGCTCATCAGAAAATATATTATTGTCTTCATAAAAATTATCGATATCAGTATAATTATTGATTGAGCCTAATATTATTGTAGTGCTTTACATAATCATAAAACCTCCTCTTTATGCGTCGGTGACAATATTCCAGTTGTTCGAATAGCATGAACGGGGTCTCAAATCTACACTGTTGCGGTCTATTGGCAACTATTTTTTTATATATTAACTATATTAACTAGTTTATTGAAGAATATAGCACATGTTACTGCATCTTCGTTGACTAACGTTGTTCGCTCTGTGTAGTGTAACTGTTTAGCAAATTCATCGGAAATCACAGTGCCGTTGTGCTTCAATTTGTACAATGTTTTTATTAAATCATTCCAACCGTTTTCATTTGCACTAACCGTCAGAAATATCGTCGGTTTACCCAATTATCGAATCATAGCAAACAGGTCTTTTTTTCGGTTAGCCCAGTACCAGGTTGAATTTGGAATTGTCCGTAGAAAAGCGATTTTTGCTTCAATACAATTATTGACATATTCTTGATCTTCAATTTGTTGTCGAGTGATGGATGTATTAGTACCAACGTGTTTAAATGCCACCGAGATTGCATCACGAACCCTCAAACGCAAGATTTCCATTGCCAAGTGTAATAAATCATATGGCGTCACAGCTCATCGATCGGATCTCCTTAACTCAGTAGTTGCCATCATAAATGGTGTCACCTTAACCTGATCTCTGAAGCGTCGGAATTGTCCTAAATAAATTGATGGGAAAGAAAGCTCTTCTGCATATTCATCGAACAACAAACTTTGTGGAACGTTATGTTTTCCGGGTGCAATACGCAAGTGTTGGTCTTCGTTCCAAAGGTGCGTATGTTGTTGGGCCTTTAGACTTTCTTCAATTGGAATATGTTCACTGTATTCATGTTGGGGATTCGTAGAAGAAATAGCATTGCTATGAAAGAAAGGTTCGTCTTATCTTTAAAATGATATACAAATATTAATGATCTCAGAATTGCTCACTCGGTTTGTTCTGTATGAAAATACGGAAGTAGTAAAAACAGGGACGTACACCTAAACCAAAAAGTTCACCAAATGCAAAAACAAAATGCATGTAATCAGATGAATACGATATAATAATTGTAAACTAGAGAACTTATAACGCAGTTAAAGTTTTGTTATTTAATCGCATATTATATCTATATATTTGTATATTTGCATACTTACATTATTACCCTTAAAGGATATCTTCAAATCTGATACATATATAATTATTATTGAATTCTGCATGCAAATTGCTCACTCGCTTTGTTCTGTGTGAAAATAAGAAAGTAGCAAAAACAGAGACGTACACCAAATTCAAATAGTTCACCAAATGTCTAATAACTATAAATCGGAGAACTTATAAGGAAGAGAAGTATTATCTTCCAGGCCATACCATTTTCAAAATTTCTATCAGTGGATGAGCTCAGTATACTTATAATTTTCACTCGTCGCTGAAAGCATTCAGAACAGAATGTGCTCAACGCCACATATGAGCGAGTGTTTTCAATGATGTGCATTCAATTTGATTGTTGCTCTTGCTTTGATATTGGCAAGGTCCAATAGAAAACGTGATCTACAATTTTCCTGATATGTAGCTTGGATGGATACATATGTAAGTATTCAAGATTTTAATCAACGTTAAAAATACTCAAAACCAAATGTGCTCTTGTGGCTCATACGAATGCTTTGCATCGAGACATTGTTGTTCTTATAATTCTGTATTGGCGATTGCCAATAGAAAATATAATTTACGTTTGCCTCTGATATGTAGCTTAGGTAGGTAGTGTTGCCAGTTTAGCCTTTCTGAGGCTAAATCTATATTTTTCTATTGTCATTTAGCTTCGAAATTTAGGATTTAACTTCGTGGATTTTTTTCTAGCCTTTTCTTATTTTCTTTTTTAAGGACAATCCTCCACAATATAGCAGCACTAAATTATTATAAAAATTCAGTGTAATACTGTGAGAAAAAGGAACATGATTTTTAATGAGAATTACCATCTGCCATATTATTTAGTAATAAAAACTTGAAATTGCCTGATTTAATTTTTGTAATAGTATAATTAATGGTTTTATGAGTGTGCTTTCTCATTATTTGTACCTTCGATTCTTGAATTAACATGCATATGTGTTAAAAATAAAATATAAGCTAGTAATGAAATATCGAAAAGCTAGCGTTTTTTGACCTTGTTTTATGGGCCATTTAGATTTTTTAATATTTTTTGTTTGGCTGATCTAGCTTTTTTATTTTTGAAGTCTTGGCAACACTGGTAGGTACATCAGAGAACTTATAAAGAAGAGAAGCATACATACACACATACAGAAGCATTATAAGGAAAATAGGTCATACCGTTTTGAAAATTTCTATCAGTGGACGAGCTCAGTACACATATAGCTTTCACTCGTCGCTGAAAGTATTCAGAACTGAATGTGCTCAACGCCACATTTGAGCGACTGTTATCAATACGAATGCTTTGCATTGAAACATGTTATTGCTCTCGCTTTGTATTGGTGATTGCCAATAGAAAATATAATCTACATTTGCCTCTGATATGTAGCTTAAGTAGGTAAATATTCATATATATAGATGGGACCAAGTGCATACATAGAAGCATAGTATATTGACAACGCATATTTATTTTTCATATAATGATATTACAATATATAAAATAGTTATTAATAATCTCAATTCTAATATTTTTTATTATAAATAAAATAAAATGTAATGTTTTCAAAAAAAGTAAATTAAATAAATAAATAATATCTAAATAATAAATATTATTTAATGAATAAATAATAAATGAATATAAATGTAAATATTCGGTATGATTTACATATATCGAATATGAATGTGAATCAAAAGAATATCATGAATGCATAAATATTCTTCATGTTGACACACTTCTATGTATACACTTGTATACATATCAGAGCAAATCGTAGACCACATTTTCTACTGGCCTTTGCCAATATCAAAGCAATCAGTTTCAATGCAAATCATTCATATTGAAAACACTCTTTTATATGTGGCGTTAAGCACATTCTGTTCTGAATACTTTCATTGTCGTTTGAAAGCTATATGTAAGCTAAGCTCGTCCACTGATAGAAATTTTGAAAATGGTATGCCCTGGAAGATAATGCTTCTTTTCTTTATAAGTTCGTTGGTTTTGTACACATTGCTTGACTTTCTTTCTACGCAAAAGTTTGTTCTCAATCTCTAATTCTATCATTCTCGTCAGTTCGCTGGATTAACAATCTTACCACCCCGCTCATCACTCCCCGTTGTCTGGTTTCCCTGCCCCGTTGTTCCCAGAGCTACCCGTGTTAGGCTTGAGCTTCGAGCCTCTTTTGGAGCGACTGACGGCCTTTATAATTGGCCGTCCATCTCTCCGAGCACCCTTGCGGTGTCTGCGTGGAAGAATTATCAACCTTCTCAAGGGACGGTTGTCCATCTTTCCCAGTATCCACCTCAATTGGCCCCTCCGTTGTCCTCGGATGAGGCTCCTCAGGCGTTGAATTTTTCAAAGTGGTTCCGGAGTTATCGCCCCTGAACCTCTTCCCCGAGTTCTCCACTTTCAAGGTCGACTCATCTTGCAGAAGTCCACTGAGTTGGCTCGAGAGAAAGCTAGCTATACCTGAGAAAGCTAACGATTCCGCTCCACTAGGAGTGTCTTCGTCCGCACCAGATCAGATGTTCGGCCCAATATTTTCCGCTGCCTCCAAACCGGCTTCCTTGCTACCTGGTGATACCATCCTCTTCATTCAACACCGTCGCACCTGCCGGTTTAGGTCTTTCGAGACCCGTTCCGTCCACTACGACAAATGCTGCCATTGGTTTTGGGCTGGCTAAAAGCTCGGTTTCTTTAGAAGCCTCATTTTCCGCCACCCCCTCCACTACTTTTCCCACCGTGGCTATCAGCACTACTTCGCATGAAGCAGTGCTGTCCGCTATTTCAGGAATTTTGCTCTGAGTTCCAGAGGTCGAAACGAGTGGCGCAGCTAATAGCTCGGCCTCTGGTGAAGCCTTATAGTCCGCCGTTCCACCCGTTAACACCCCTGCAACTCCTAGATTTTTGGATCGAGATCCGCTTTTTGGGTTCTTACAATCAATGTTGTTCTCACGAGTTGCCTAGAAGTAAATAACCGCCTACGCAGAGATTCGCAGTATGAAGGTAAGGCAACTTATTACGAAGGGCACCAGGTATCCGCAAGCTCACGTTAGCGACTGGGCTATTAGAAAAAGGGGACCCCAGCCGGGCTGATTTTCGGCACGGATCGCGTAACACCTTAATCCAGCCCCAACATGAAATCTTTGAGGAAGTCGAGATACATGCAGTTATGCACGCTGAGGGAGACAGCAAGATAGATTCGAGTGGTCAACTCATGAAATTTTTGCAAACCATGATACAACAGCAGCAACAACAGCGTTAACAGAATGTGTCTCCCCAAGAAAACATTATTAGTAAATTACATACGGAAAATCAAGAAAATTCAGCTCGCCAAGAACACGTCATCAAAAATCTACAAAAAGGAATAGATATCAGATTTTAGCAAATTTCTGGATATATTAATGATAAAGCCACAGAGCTGAAAGAACACGTGGATGGTTTGGATGATAAGCTGAAAGAACATGTAGATAAACATGATGACTTGGAAGAAAAGTTAAAGAAATTAGAGCGCGAACTTAATAAAATAAAAATAAGTGGAGCACCCACATCAGTGATTAGAGAATAAACTACAATTAAACTAAATCCACCATCCATGGGACGATAGCGATAACAGCTGGTTTAATAGTGGCATTAAAAGGTAATGCGTCAGAAGTCTTGCTGATGGTTCCAGCAAGTAGCTATCAATCACTGATAAGAGCAAATTGCATCGAGTGGAATTAAGATTCGCTTCTAATATTGAGCGCTCATATCATCTACCGTTCTCCGGTAATCCGGTAGAATTAATCCGAAAATAACAATAGAAGCATTCATAGACGGTATACGGGATGAAGAGACTAAGGGTGCCCTAGTCATGTCACCAAGGAGTACATATACTGAAACAATCAGCAGTGCTTTAGTGCTTTAGTGCCACTAGTACGCCAACTAGAAGCAGAAGCAACAGATCTGGTTGAAGCAGTGTGTCAGGCATTCAAGTCAGTAGTGCAACCTGAAGCAAAAACAACAGGACGACGCGAAAACAAATTTACTGGTGAGTGCTTCATTTGCGAGAAACGAGGATACATGGCGCGTGATTGCCTTCTACGACGAAAGTGACTAAGCATAAAAATGCGCCTGGCAACAGGTGAGGATGCGCAGATTCTAGGTAAGATTAGGAAACGAGTATCTATTGGAAATTGCCCGTGGAAACATGAATTCATTGTGGCTGACATCATCGATGGCGTAATAATTGGTGTTAATTTTTTTTTTAATGTATTTATGTCAGATTTAATCAGCGTATACTACGCTATGCAAATGTCAAGTTTCCATTGAACATCGGTTACAAGCGTAGAGGAAGCATCAAACGAATACTGCCATGCCAACGGCAAGAGGTAAAATCAGAAGCAGCAGTTGTGAATGTGGATGATGGGACAGGCAATTTGTGGGTAGTGGAAGCAGATAAAGAAATAACGCATAAAAACATCATGCTTGGTAAGGCGATAGTGAAAACTAAAGAAAATGGAATGGTACCGGGGCGAATATTAAATCCAACTAATACATCTACAGTTGTGAAAAAAGCAATGGTGATTGGTCATTGCCAAAAAGTTACTGCCGTAGTAGACTGCAAAAATGGTTCGTCGATGAAAAATGGAATATCAGGAACTGTTACAGAGGAATTAAAAGTACAGATGGAAGAATGGGCAGGTGTGCTTACCAAAAAAAAAAAAGCAAAAAAAGGCCGTATTGAACTATTGAAGAAGTACAGTTCAATATTTTCATCAAACGGAAAAACTGGTAAACTAACAACCATCGTGAAACATCACTGGTATATTGTTTAAGTTTAAATATATATGCTAACTTTATTATTTTATATATGCTAACATCTCGACACAACTACTACCTTTATAAACAACACATCTCGACACAACTACTACCTTTATAAACAACACTGTGTACTAAAAGACTTTCTACTAAAAGCCATAGCTTGTAAGACATTTTGGACATAAATTCATTCGTTTAAAAAAAGCTGCTGCGTCTACCTCAATACATAGCAAATTGGCGACGAGGATGGAAAGAAAAACTTGATCTCCACTTTTACGAGATCAACTGTACTGTACGGAGGAATGCCTCCAGATGCACCCCAAACTTGCAGTTGAGAGCGAACTTTTTCTACACAACTACTTATAAAGGTAGTAGTAGCATAGATATTAGGATATATATTTAAACTTAAGAAATATAACACGCTCTTCCTTAAAGTTGCTTATTCTACAAGTAGTTATTTCAGTTTTGTGCTTATGCTATATAGGATTGTTTATCCATCTGTACATTTATATGTATGTACATGAATGTATGCATTTGTGTATACTTATATATACGTATGTATTGAATTACATAAATTCAGATTTTAATACGAAGTTCGTAAAATATTTTAAATAACAAAAAGGTTACATTAAATTCAAGATAAGCTCAAATATAAGCAATTTATATCTTCACAACTTTTCTATCTTTTCGGGATCTTAAATTTTTCTTTGTTACATTTTCGTTTTTATCTTAATTTAAAACTTCATTATTATCAATTAATAGATTTTCCTGTGGCTGCTCACTATCAGTGTTCGAAACTGCTATTGACGTTTCACAATCTAAATTCACGTTATAATACAATCGTAAGATAGTGGACCAATCTTTTGCTTTATAAATGCTGATACCAACAACGAACCATTGTTAGGTGGCAACTTCTTGAATGCATTCGGTTTTAAGTTAGCCCAAGAAGTCAACTATATAAAAAGCAATCATAAAATAATAGTAGACCAGATTAAAGTCAAATTTACTGAAGTTTTTAAAAATGGTTACGAACTTGTGCACACTGTAAGTTATTTTTATCCATTGAGGACAACGGTCGTCCGATATTCTTTAACTTGGTAAAACAAAATTGAATTTTGTTATCTTATCAAGAAATACGTTCTTGAGTCTGTAGATAACATCGAATGGGGGATACCATTCGCTCCCGTCCTTAAACCCAATGGTGAGTTACGTATATGCGGAGATTATAAGGTGGCCATCAACAAATAGCTTTGTGACTTTAAATATCCCTTGTCATTGATACAGTACATTTTTTTTTCTCTATAAGGAGGTGAACTTTTCACTAAGCTAGATGCTACATGAGAAATTACAAAATTTGTATACTTGTTCTACTCATATTGGATGCTTAAGAATGAAACTTCAACCTTTTGGAGTTAAGCCGGCAGCTGAAATTTTTCAGAAAACAATGGAAAACCTCTTACGTGGTATTCCAATGGTTGTTATCTACCCAGATGACATAACTGTGTCAGGCAGAGATTTCTCTGACGATGTTGAAAACTTAAGAAAAGTTTTGTCTAAAATACAAGCAGCCGGTTTAAGGCTCAATATTTTAAAATGTGAAAATATATATTTTATATATATATCATATATATATTTTATATTTTTTTTTATTTTAAAACGTGTATTTTTCCAACCAAAAATTACATATCAGCTATGGTATGGTAATAGTTTAAGCAAAACCTTTGAAAGGATTGAATCTTTAATCAGTGCACCGGTTCCAAAAAACATTACGGAAATATATGCATTTCTTGGATTTATAAATTACTATGCAAAATTTATTGACAAATCGCAGACAAGTTCGTTCTTTTATACAGACTGTTACAAAAGAATGTGAAGTTCATTTGGTCACATTTATGCCAAAGAGCGTATGAACAGATAATAAAAGTAATAAGATCAGACCAAGTCCTTGTTAATTTTAATTCAAAACTACCTATAATTCTCACCACCGATGCTTCAAATAATGCTATAGCCGGAATTCTCTCAAATAAATTTCCTAACAAAGATATCAAGCCGGTTGGACTGTATCCAGAACACTGGCCAAGGCAGAAAAAATTTTAGCACCTTTGAAAAAGAAGCACATGCCATTATATTTTACGTTACAAAATTGAAATAGTATCTACTTGGCGACAGTTTCACATTAAAAACAGACCACAAACCTCCTATTTGTATATTTGGTGAAAACAAGGGAATCCCAATTATGGCTGCTGCTAGAATGCATCGCTGGACTTTTATATTATCAGGTTTCAATTACAAAATTGTATATATTAAAGGACGTTCCAATGAAGCCGATAATTTATCTCTCATATCTCAGGTTGAGGACAGCATAAAAGTAGACGGGGAGATTTTGTAAATTACATTAAAAAAGAATACACCCTGCTTATTGATTTCAAAGAAATAGCAAAAGAAACCAGGCGTGACCTGACTCTTTCGAGAGTATGGGGTTTTTTTAAAAAAGGAATTGTTGAGGAACTCAAAGGAGTGCAGTTTACACCATTTCAAAACAAAATTTTAAAGCTATCAATAGAAAACAATTGCTTACTATGAAGTTATAGAGTAGTGATACCACAAAAATTGTGACAGCAAGTTTTACAGTAACGCCAAGCACACTTATTGGGGTTCCAGGCTTATATCTCCAAAAGGTAGACGTCTTTTCTCGACAATATCAAGCAACGGATATGATGCCATATCTACCGGCCAACCTACTTACTGGCCTTCGGATCCTAGAAAAGTACCGGATCTTATTGATTTTGCAGTAACTAAAAGTCTAAAAAGAACCCATTTAAAGGCATGGCCATCCTTTGAACTTTCATCTGATCATTCTCCATCGTTCATTTTACTAAATGTTTTAGTTAGTTTCAGTAAATCAAGCCAGTATCTTACAAACAAATTCACTAATTGGCTAAATTATAAAAAATATATTAGTTCTCACATTGGCCTTAAAATACCTCTTAAGGCAGTAAAGCAAGTCGACAGTGCAGTTGAAAATTTCACCAAGTTGGCTCATGAAGCTGCTAAATTGCAACACCTCAAAATAAATTCCAAGATTATAAAAAGCATACAAATGCCGATATTGAGGAATTAATTAAAATTAAAAGGAAAGCCAGGAGAGAATGGCAGCAGCATAGATCACCAAACCTAAAACAAAAATTGGCAGACTGCACTAAAGCACTTAAAAGAATCTTAAAAGAAGCCGAAGAGAGACGTTTAAATGTATATATTAGTAATCTTGCTGCAACAAAAGATACCGATTATTCTCTGTGGAAAGCAGTCAAAGGTGTAAAGTGTCCGATAATAAGAGAGGCTCCAATACGAATGCCAGATAGATCATGGGCAAGAAGCGATCAAGATAAAGCAGAAGCATTTGCAAATCACTTAGAAGGCGTTTTCAAACCAAATGAATCTACAAGGGATGTTGATGCACTGCATTTTACATGAATGTAACGAAATTGTGGATTTGGTGACTACATTGAAACCTATTTACAAAATCACCATCAAACTCCAAAAAGAGGAGCTATTGTTTAGCGATTTCTTCAGAGAATGGATCACCTCAAAAGTGCTTCTCAAATCAAATCGGTCGTCTACGGTATCAGCACTTTTTACTTCCGTTGTAAAAAGGGAACCTGAACTTTAAACAGCGTGGTTACGAATGCTGCGCTCTTTTTGGATCACTGTTTTCGCCGAACACTTAATGCATTGCAAAAAGAAAGTGCAAAGCAACATTTAAGAAAGCTTTCTCGGCACTTAATTGTGCTAAAACAGGTTCTTAATTCATCTTATGCACTTAATATTTAACAAACACAATCTTTGTCCATACAAATTATTTTTAGCGAACTATTCCATGTAACAGCTCTCCTCCTATTACAGACAAACTATCTGTCTGAACTTGAACTCACAAGAATCACAACGTTCTTTAAGAAAATAGGATGATATAATCTCTTCCAGTATTAAATTCGGGTATGGCACAATAGTTCAGAACAGACGCAATGCCATAGATAACAAGTGTCTAGCCTTCACCAATCTAATAAAATCTAATCTCCTAATGTGCTTTCTAGAACTCCCGATAATTTGGACATCGATGAATCAACAAATCGGAGTCTTAAGTCTCTGCTAGAAGATGCTCTGAGGGAGCTTGAAGTCGATACGTTTTCAGATGACGACGTTACCAATGGGACTTCACACGAAATTTTGGCCGCGTATGCAGAAATAGAGAACTGTAGACCGCAGCATCTAGACTTTGAAGCAAACCTGCTGATGTACTGGGAGGAGAAAAAGTTATCTCTTGCCTATTTGCGACAGCTGGCACATGTGATACATGCCGTGCCAACTACCCAAGTGACAGAGGATAGGGCGTTCTCTACTTTGCAACTCATATTAAGTGACCAAAGGTACAACTTGTCTGATGAAAGGTTGGCGCACATTATGTTTGTAAAACTAAATTACCATGAATGTGAATAAAAAAAAAACCAAGCAAAAATTCAAAAATGGTCTACATTTTGAGGTTCCAGTTAAGTCAATCATATCAGTGAATTCGTAGTAGGGCACATAATAGAAATATTCTTAATATAATAGTTATTAGCAATGAAACGAATATTTCTTACTCATATTATAGGGTTGTTCTACAATCTACATTAAAAAAAATAGATATGTGTAATTATAAGCCCCGAAGGGCTCTTTGGCCGGGTTTTTCTTCCAGTACTGTTGTGCGTGTTAAATTTTGGAGAATATTAGAAGGGACTTACTTATTTAGCTGGTTCCGAACGACATAACCGTTGTGACATCACTTTCGTACCGTTCGAAAAAAAAATATTTTCAGTATGAAATTTATGCTTAAGTCGGGGCTTGAACCTACAACCTATATTTGTATATACAAGAAAAAAAAAACGTTGGTCTAAATATAAAATTATATATACGGCTAAAACAAAAGCCTTATTTATAAGAATATTGTTACGTCTAGCGATGCAAACGCAAGCGTTTCGCTCGGAGTGCTCTAGACTTCGTAACTTCTTATCGAAGAAAGTAAACACAGACACTTGAGCCTGGATTACTTATGTTGTAGTCCAATTGACATCAACCTGTAGTAGATTTCTCCATTTATTGGAAATTATCATATAAATAATATTACAATTAAATATATAAAAAAAATTACACTTAAAAGCAAAATATGCTCTAATGAAACATTTTACACTTTATCCGATCCGAAAACACAAATATGAAAGGGTGTAGTGTAGCGAGCTATAAAAGTACCACAAATAGCAGAAGAACAATTTCAACAACTCAGGCAAATAATCAAACAACGGCAACATCGAATTATTATTGTGCAGCCACGGAAGACATTTCAAAAGTAACTGATGACCACGAAAACGAGGAACAAGTGTGGTAGATTGCCAGTAGCAAATTCATTAAGATATACAATATGAACACATAGTATATATAATTTACTAATTAGGTATATAGATAATTTGTAAATTATAATTTGTAAAAGAATAAACTATAAATCGTTCAAATTCACAATTTAATATTACTCTAAGAGAGGAGGGATTTTGTCAGTCAAAATATGGATGCATAACTATTACAACATATTTTGGTTCACGACGTATACAAGTCACCCTATATTCATTCACATGTAAACACACAAAAGGATATTGCGAATTAAAAACAAAACATAAGGCGCGTTGACTACATAATCATTGCAGTAAGCAAAAGTAAATAAGTAAAGTAGGTAAGTAAGTAAAAGTAATTAACAATTTTTATAAAATGAAGTGCTAAACCATTTTCTGTTTTGACAAGATATAGGGTATACTTGAGTTACTAAGTTTAACGAGTTAATGATCAGCGCGCAAGTCACAACTTTTGCGCCCTATCGTATGGTTGTAGTTGGTTTGTTTGTGCCAAAATCTCTCTTGTCTATCCGAATTTGTATAGTGTCCTTGTTTTTGCTGCTTTTAATTATTATACCATTTAGCTGGTTGATGTCGATTGACATCGTTATTTTTGCACTTTATCGTCTGCATACTGTAAATTTTTATATTGCCTTCGAGGTATAATTTTAATCAGGTATGATAATTTAAGAAGAAGAATATCTTTTGCAAGTACTTCGATTTAGTATACAGTGGCTCACAGCTTATTTCGTACAGTGTATATATTTTTATGTACATGGCTGTAACATCGAAACTAAAAAACTTATCAATAAGTTTTGAATGTAGATGTCTATGTATGTGTTTAGTAAACCTAATAAGAAAACGGGGAACCCCAAAAATTGTTCTTTTTGTCATGCAAGAGAGAAAAACTATTGATCAGCTGATTTTCAGCTCACATCTTATTTCGTACACAAACTTCAATGTAAGTAAGTTTCATTCTGCCGCACAGTTACAAAGTTTTTTTGAATTGTATGAGTTTTTGGACCTTTTTAACTATTATAACAATTTTTATTATTATTATTTTAAATAGTTAAAGTGCTGTAAATTAAACATTTAGCGTTATGGGTCGTCGTACAACGATGGAACAGCGTAAACTGGTAATTAACCATTTTAGGAAAGGTCAGAGTGTGCGAAAAATTGCTGAAATGACAAATTTAAGTGCCTCAACTGTCCAATACATCATTCAACGCTTCGTTCGCGAAAATCGGTTGGAGAAAAAGGGCAGAGAAGCACCTAATAAGATTTTCAACGCTTCAGACGAGCGTTATATTGTACGAAAAATTAAGAAAAATCCAAAGTTATCCGCTCCGAAGTTGGCTGCAGAGGTTCAGCGTGAAATAGGAAAATCATCCAGTGCTGAAACTGTCCGACGTGTGCTGCGCAATCATGACTTGAACGGTCGAGTAGCCCGAAAGAAACCATTCATTTCGAAAATGAATATACAACGCCGACTTGACTTCGCCAAAGAGCATATTATTAATACTCCTGCGTTCTGGAATACCGTTATTTTCGCGGATGAGTCTAAGTTTAATATTTTTGGCTCGGACGGAATGTCATATGTTTGGCGTAAAGCGAATACCGAGCTAAACAAGGAGAACCTTAAGCCCACAGTGAAGCATGGTGGCGGTAGCGTGATGGTTTGGGCCTGTATGTCAGCAGCCGGAGTAGGTGAATTGGTTTTTATTGAGGAAACAATGGACAAAATGAAGTACCTCGAGATTCTGAAAAACAATTTACTTCAAAGTGCAGACAAACTGGGTTTGCGGGAAGAATTTCGGTACTACCAAGATAATGACCCAAAACATAAATCTGGGATTGTGCAATCTTGGCTTATTTGGAACTGCCCACACTTGATGTCTCCACCACCACAGTCACCTGACATGAATGTGATTGAAAATCTTTGGTCTATTTTGGACAATAAAATAAGAACGCACAAGATTTCTAATAAGCAAGACCTAAAGAAGGTACTGATGGAAGAATGGAAAAAAATCACACCAGACATCACTCAAAAATTGGTGGATTCAATGCCAAATAGACTCCAGGCTGTCATTAACGCTAAGGGATGTCAACTAAATATTAAAATCAACTTACTTTGTTTTTAGTTTGAACTTAAAGAGACTGTACGAAATAAGCTGTGACATGAATTTTCCTATTTTTTTCTTATTTTATTTTTTTATAGTGTCAAACACTAAAATTTTGAAAAAGTAAATTTTGGAAAATAAAAAACAAACCTTCCTTTCTAAAATGGCATTTATATTTTGTTCAAATTTTTGCTATATTAGGAATTACGACTGCAGCAATTTTTAAACTGTCACTGTACGAAATAAGCTGGGAGCCACTGTATATTGATGATGTATGGAAATGCTCAGTCTCAAGTGTCTCTTTTTATGTCCAAAAACTCCTATCATCCCTCACTTATGAACCCAATCAACGAAATTAGCAACTACTTGCATTATCGATCTATGTCAAATAAACGAAATAGGAATTTCCGCTACTTATTAATCTGGTACAAACTGGCCACAAAATCTTTATGATGTTGATGAAGATGTTATTTCTTTTAATAACATAATGTATGGCCCTTTCCAAATATACTTATACTTTCCAAAGTGAAGTATCAGCACAAAAAAACGGCACCGCTTGGTTTACAAAACAATCAAAAAGACTTAAAGTCACGCTTCTTTTAAACATACATGAAAACCCGTCAAACTTCTCTTTATTCGAAATACTCTTCTCTCCGGTATAGATACCAAAACCTTAAAAAATTGTCTCAGAAAACATTGCGACATCTACAGTTTATATTTGTGCTGAATATTTATTTTTCTTTGTCAAAAATTTTAAAATCATCATTTAAACCTGGAAGTTTTTCAAAATTGTGGAAATAAGTTTATATTACAACGTCCGACATAATTCAACTTTTGCATGCGTATATTCTCAAAGTAAAGCTCTCCAGCCGTTTTCTACAATAATTCGTTTACTCTTTTTTGACTTAAAATTATTTTTAATTATTCTAGTATTACTCATACGACATTTTTTAAATAAATAGAAATTCCTTCTGATTAAAAAATGTAAATATTCCACTCTAAAATTGCTCTCTGAATCCAAATATGATAAAATAAAATTAGTAGAACTGTTTCATAATAACAACATTTTGTTTTGTTAGAGTAGAAATTATACTCTAAAACTATATACTTCCCGCTTATGTGTCCACGTAATTGACTAATAAACATAATGTAAAATAACACTATGAAACAAATATAAAAAAATTTAATAAACCGGAGTTCCCATACAGTTCGGTGACCCATAAAAGTAATGAGTTTCCGTGTTTATTAAATTTTTCCATCACTTTGATTTTCTCGAGGTCTATCTGAAATTTTTTGATAATTTGCGTGACTGTAACCTAACGTCTGGTGTTTTCGCAAGGTAACGTGTATAACTGCCTCAACCGGGTGGGGCTAGCGCAATTCTTGTTGAACTCATCGCAAGTCAACTCACTGGCTGTCATGTAGTTTGATCTGAGCGCTATGTGATGATACCTTTATTTGTTAATGAGGGATAGTCATGCTTACTATGTGATGGCGCTTTCATTATTATTAATGGGGGCCTTACATGTGGGCTGCTGGGAGGCGGCTGAAGTGAATGGCGAAAATCTCCTCGGTTAGAGGTTGTGCGTTGGGTTTGGGACCCTCTACATAAAAACCCCCCAATGAAAAAAACAGATATGCCTCGGATAAGGACTACCGCTTTTGTTGATAACCCCCGCAAACGAAAAAAGGACCACGATTTACGGATATGCACCTGGAATGTCCGGTCCATTTATAGGGAGGGTGCCTCTATCCAGCTGGTTGATGTCCTCGGAAAATACAAAGCTGACATCACCGCTGTCCAGGAAATGCGATGGACAGGACAGGGCTGCTCCAAAAGAGCGTCCTGGGACATTTACTACAGTTGCCATGCTGAAAGTCACGAATTAGGATGTGGATTTTTGGTCAGAAAGAGACTACGACATCTTGTCTCACGTTTCACGACTGTGAACGAGCGGCTGGCCACAATCCGCATCAAGGCAAAATTCTTGAAAATCGGCCTTATATGTGCCCGCTCTCCGACGGATGAGAAGGACAATGTGACCATCGACCAGATTTTCACACTGCGCAAAATCCTGGAGAAGACCCAAGAAAAACTGATCGACACACACCATCTATTTGTTGATTATAAAGCCGCTTTCGACAGTCCGGTAAGGGATTACCTCTACGCAACAATGTCTGAGTTCGGTATTCCTGCAAAGCCCATTTGACTTTGTAGAATGACACTGTATAACTCCCGTTGTGCAGTGAAAATTGGGAAGGACCTCTCCATACCGTTTAGTACCGAACGGGGTTTCAGACAAAGTGATTCGTTATCGTGCGACTTCTTCAATCTTATTATGGAGAAAATAATACGAGCTGCTGATCTACGACATAATGGAACTATCTTCAACAAAAGTGTCATGCTGTTGGCGTATGCCGACGATATTGACATAATCGGCATGAATACGCGAGCAGTCAGTGCAGCTTTCTCAGAGTTGGAAAGAGAGTCGCGTCGGATGGGTCTCACGGTGAACGAGTGCAAGACGAAGTATCTAGTGTCAACTAACAAAGAGTCCCGGCGTTGACAACTACGCTTTTGAAGTAGTAAGGGACTTTGTCTATCTTGGAACCAGCATTAACAGCAGTAATGACGTCAGCTTGGAGATCATGCGTAGGATAACACCTGCTAACAGGTGTTACTTTGGGCTGAGTAAGCAATTGAGAAGTCGAGCTCTCTCTCGAAGAACGAAAATTCACTCTACAAGACTCTCATCATGCCTGTCCTAACATATGGCGCTGAAGCCTGGACAATTTCCACCTCGGATGAGCGAATGCTTGGAGTTTTCGAGAGAAAAGTCCTACGTAAGATCTTTGGACCTATTTGCGTTGGTGGCGAGTACCGAATAAGGTACAACCATGAGCTGTACGAGCTGTATACCGATATTGACATAGCATACCTGTGTAAGCATACATGATTAGACATTCCATGATAACTAAAGGCTCCAGCTAAGAAGGTGTTATATTCGGAACCCGCTGGAGGATGACGCAGAAGAGGAAGACCTAACCTCCGGTGGAAAGACCAAGTACTGGAGAACCTGACGGCGCTTGGAATTTCTAACTGGCGCCAGCTAGCGAAGAACAGCGATGGCTGGCGAAGCATGTTATTTTCGGCCTAAATCGATATTCGGTTGTTATGGCAACATAAGTAAGAATTAAGAATAAAGTCGACCAGCAATCCGTTGCTGTCAAGCTAATAAGGTTAAATTGAATGTGATGCGAATAAGAAACGAAATTATTCCATCTTCTTGCCCGACGTTTCGTCGCTTTATTTGCAACTTCTTTAGGAATTATGTTCATATTTAAAATATATATTAGATAAATTATAAATTTTAAAATCACATTTAAATACAGTGAACATAACCATAAACATAAAGCATAAAATCATCATAATTTGTTAACACAGACAACATAAGAAGACGTCATCATATTGGCTAAAACAAATTTGCACATACTAACTTATTGTGGGTGCCGTAGCTCAGTGGTTAGTACGTTGGCCTTCTAATCCGGCTGAAGCATAACAAAATTTTATATAGAAAAGATTTTTTCTTTCGAAAGGTACCCACATGTCGGCAAGAATTGAACATTTTTCCGGTAGTAACAATTTGCAAAAAATGCTTCTTAAAAGAGCTCTGTGACAAAACTAAGTTAAAGTGATGTCTGCATGGTGGTTCTGCATTTCGGAACCGGCTAATATAAGTAGGTCCCCCTTCTAATGCTGTCCAAATTTAACACGCACAATAGTATTGAAAGAGAAGTTCGGTGGTATCACAATGGGCCTTTCTGGTCTATGTGTGTCCTCTCAGAGAGGACATAACTTATTGCAAAATAATAAGCCGAATGAATGTTCTTTATCTTCTTTGGTGGTATAGATCATTTCGCAATTGTTGTTGTCACTCCCTTGGTACGCAATTTCGTAAACAACATCATGTTGTTGTTTTTATTGATCTTGTATTTCACATTTGCAAAGATAGCTCGACACGTTCGATTCGATTTGTATGCAAAGGAAATGTTTTTTTTCTTATTTAGTGTTTGCCTATCTGTGAGTCAGGGGATGCATTTAATGCTACAGTATCTTCATTTGTTTTCATGATCGAGAGTTGGTTTGTCTACATTGTTATCACTTCGCTGTAATATGGTGTTCATTATATTTCTAATTGGATTCATTGGATAATACATTGGATAAAACATTCAGATATGGATATAGTTGCAAAACGGGTTATTCGCCAAAGTGATGACGAAATTCCTGTAGCTCAAAGGAGGTTATCAGAAGATTTCAGTATAAGTATACCTTCAATATTCACTGGAGTTATTCAATCTGAATATATTACAGCTATCATTATGTTTCCCAAGAAGAAATTTGTTATCTCTCACGTTGGAGTTATACAAATGGCAAACAACAATGATTGGCTAAAGGATGCAACATGTAGATGACAAAAATTGTGAACATTTCATTGGTTGACTCAATACAAATATTTCTGCCACCGCTTAATATTAAAATTGCTTTGATTAAGCAGTTTGATAAAGCTCTTGACAAAAATTTTAAAACCTTTGAATACCTTAGACCAATATATCCAAAGTTCAGCAGTGCAAAAATAAAAGAAGAAAAGAAATTTCTTTAAAAAATCGCAAATGAAGTGCAATTATTAATATCCAGTTTTATTTAAAATTTTTGTTTACTGGTATTTTCATCGGACTACTAATTGGTAAATTATTCAAAACCGAAACGCTTGCAAACCAGATGAACACAATAGGAAAACGTGCTTGGAAATATTTTGTTGAAGTCTGCGAAAAATTGCTTCGAAATAATACATAGAAGCGATAAGTACCTTGATATTGTTAACGAATTGCTAAGTGCTTACCAGGCCATAAAGTGAAATATATCCGCAAAAATATATTATTTGCATTCCCATTCTCTCAAAATTTTAGTATGTTTAGCGACGAGGAATTTTAAAAACTGAACAACGATTTGCAGGAAGATGTAAAATTCATATGCTTTCAGATTATTGCTGGCCTCTAATAAGGGAAACTATTAACGAGTTTATAAAAAGAACCAAACATTAAAAAAAAAATTGACAACAAAATTGTTTCTGAATTTTGAATGTTATTGACTAACTAATTATTAACTGACATAACTCATTAGTTTTTTTCCAATTTAAGGAAAAATTTTGCAGATGAAATAAAATAACAAACATGTGATTTATTAAAAATTACGGGAAATTAGTTTCATACGTTGAATATATGTAATTTTAACTCAATTAAATATGGTAATTTTGAAAAAATTAGTTTTTTGTTTCATATCATTGCCCATAACTCTGTTAATTCTTTAGCAATTTCCGTGAGCTCAAGACTTTTGTAAAGCAACAGATCTTTTGTGTGGGGTTAAGTGCTACAAACACCAAAGCCCTTTTGTGAGCGCGGCAGCGAAAATAGAGTAACCTAGGCGGCACTAGAGGCAAATTGGCCTGTAGATGTTTCCTTGAACCAGGAGCCTACGATCATCAGCAATCAGGTATGTGGTTTAAAAACACAAGATATAAGCTCTACCACGTGCAGCGCGACACCAGATCTCGTTCTTGCATTATGGTCAAGAGCAACTATTATGCTTTTCTGCTTTCTAATTTCAGTAACAGTGACACAACAAGAGTTAGCCTAGACCTGACCAATGGCAATAGAGTCTGGCTAACATCGATTTACCTGGCCCATGACCATTAGGACGCACCGCCTGCTGGCATACTGGTGTCAGCAATGGCAAGGGCAGATAGGAGAGGCATTGGCCACATAGTTGGAGGTGATGTCAATGCCTACCACATCGTTTGGGGAAGCCCCGGAACAAAGGAAAGGGGTGAGTCACTTTTTGATTTTATTCTAAGCACTAACCTTCTTATACGTAATATTAGCGATATGCTAACATTTATTACTAACAACCGATAGCAGATTCTAAATCTCGCTCAACCCAATAACTTTATTGTCCGGATATTATCACAGAATGTAAGGTGTGACTGAACATCATTCTCTGATTACCACTATATCAATTTTGACTACAAGACACAGGCTCTAGGTCCGACTCTCTTCCGAAACTTGCGGTCGACGAACTGGAACTTGTATAAGCTTATAGTTAAGATCTCTGCAGACACTCGGGATTTCAATTTTTTCAGTCTTTATGTGCCCTAGATTTTCGGGATCTCGGTATTACAATCCCGGAATTAGTCCCGGGGTTTAGATGTTCATTATTTTGTAACAACTTAACTCGGAAAAATTGCATTAATATTGTTTGAGAAGCACTCCAACCAAATCATAAATAATAAATAAATGGGTTTTAAATATACTTTTTTATTTAAAGTGAAAATTCTTTCATTTTCACAAAACAAAAGACAATAGTTAAATTTATACGCAGTACATATCTGATAAAGTATCTTATATGTGGAATAAGCTCAATGCAAATAAACTGAAAAAGTAATCAATTGTATTTTGTATTTGAAAGAAGTTTATAAAGTCTTTAATCTTGTACAAAATAAGCGGAAAGTAATAGGCTTTCCGCTTATCGATAGTTGATTACTCATCACTATTGTGACTGACACTATTGGCAGCATCGAAACGAATGTCAACAAATAGAAATAAGCGATAACCAGAACAAGCCAACGAGAAAGGAAGAGAAGAATCTCGATAAAGGAAGATTCTGGGGTGTTGCCAACAGAGTATAAATAGAGCCAGTGTTGAGTATTGACAATCAATCTAATTCCGAACGTGATTGCGAAAACATTGATACAGAGGCAAAAGTTGCAAGTACATTTAAGTGTTATAGTAAATAGTTGATCGTAAACAGTGTTGATTGTAAATAGAGTTGATTAAATAAGTTGTTGCAGTGTATAGTTGTACAAAATAAGTGTTGCAGTTATCATTAACAGAATCCAGTGATCGAACAAGGTAATTCAAATAGAATTAAACGTTCACAGAATAAAAACGTAACAATTGGTGTCAGAAGTGGGATTCTGTAAAGATGGTGAAAATTGACCAACTAAAAGTGGACCAGCTTAAAAAGCTGTTAGTAGAGATGAATCTATCGTCATCAGGTGCAAAGGCGGAACTGCTGGTGAGGCTGAGGCAAGCTATGGAGGCTAAGGGAATTAATGTAGAAGAACATGAGTTCTTCGAGGAAGCCGATATACAAGCAGTTGTGCACGCTGAGGAAGAGAGCAAAATAGATTCGAGTGGTCAACTCATGGATTTCATGAAAACCATGATGCAACAGCAGAAACAACAGCTACAAGAAAATGCGTCTCGCCAAGAAAACGCTATGGGAGAGTTCCAGAAAACAATTGACTCCAAGCTTCAAGAACATTCGGCTGAATTGCGTATGGAAATTCAAGAAGGTTCGTCTCGCCAAGAGGGCGTTATTAGTGATTTGCGTATGGAAATTCAAGAACATTCGGCTCGCCAAGAACACGTCATCGAAAATCTACAAAAAGGAATTGAACTTAGATTTCAGGAAATTTCCGGAACCATTAATGAAAAGGTCACGGATTTAAAGGAACATGTAGATGATTTGGAAGATAAGTTCGAGAAATTACAGCACGATCTCAACCAACTAAAAATAAATGGACCAGCCACATCAGTGATTCGAGATTCAAGCACAATCAAACTAAAGCCACCAACATTTGACGGAAGCACGCCATTCAATATCTTCAAGCTTCAATTCGAGACAACAGCGTCGAAGAATCAATGGGATGATAGCGACAAGACTGCTGCTTTAATAGTCGCATTAAAAGGTAATGCTTCCGAGGTGTTACAGATGATTCCAGAGAAAGATCGTGGTAGCTATCAGTCACTGATGGACACACTCCAGCGAAAATATGGAAATGAATACAAGAGTCAATTACATCGAGTGGAATTGAGATCGCGAGTGCAACGGAGTAATGAGAGCCTTCAGGAATTCGCTTCCGATATTGAGCGCTTATGTCATCTGGCGTTCTCCGGTAATTCGGAAGAGTTCGTCGAAAAAATAAAAATAGAGGCATTCATAGATGGTATACGTGATGGAGAGACAAAGCGTGCCCTAGTCATGTCACCCAGGAATACTTATGCCGAAACAGTCAGTAGTGCCTTGACGTTTGAAGCCGCCAGTTTGATGTGTCGACCAATGCCACGGGTACGCCAACTAGAAACAGAAACAGCAGATCTGGTTGAAGCAGTGTGTCAGGCATTCAAATCTGTAGCGCAGCCTGAAGGAAGAACAACAGGACGACGCGAAAACAAATTTACTGGTGAGTGCTTCATTTGTGACAAACCAGGACACATGGCGCGTGACTGCCGTCTACGACGAAAGCGATCAAGATCGAGTTCTCCAGCAAGACAAAAGAAGGAGAATAAGGTGGATAGTGATCGCTCCACTAACACAGATCCATCGTTAAACTAAATCGAGTCAGTTCAGCGGGGCGTGAACTGACTCCAACAGTGGGTTGCCCCATCATTCACATTTCACAACTACAGCGTGTGCCAAGCAGCTTGACTATTGATGGAAAATTGGACAATATGTTAACCATGTTAACATGTTAACCCTGGACACTGGTGCATCACATTCTATAATCAAGAGCGATTTGGTAAAAAGGTTTGAGCCTTTAATGGGAATAAAATTGCGTACAGCAACGGGTGAGGATGCACAAATTCTGGGCAAGATAAAGAAACGAGTATCTATTGGAAATTGCACATGGGAACATGAATTCATTGTGGCCGACATCATCGATGACGTAATAATTGGTGTTGATTTTATGATTGACAACGGATTTACGTTAGATTTAAATCAACGGATACTACGTTATGCAAATGTCGAACTACCATTGAACATCGGTTACAAGCGTAGTGGGAACATCAAACGAGTACTGGCATGTCAACGCCAAGAGGTTCCAGCAAAATCAGAAGCGGTGATATGGGCACAGATGAATGTGGATGATGGGACAGGCAAGTTGTGGCTGGTGGAAGCAGATAAAGAAATAACGAATAAAAACATCATACTTGGTAGGACGTTAGTAGAACCTAAAGAAAATGGAATAGTACCGGTGCGAATTTTAAATCCAACTAATACATCTACAGTTGTAAAGAAAGGAATGGTGATTGGTCATTGCCAGGAAGTTACTGCCGTAGTAGACTGCGAAAAGGGTTCGTCGATAAAAAGTGGAAGATCAGGAACTGGCAAGGCGGAAATAAAAGCACAGATGGAGGAATGGGCAGGTGTGCTTACCAAACAGCAAAAAGAAAAGGCTTTACAAGTATTGGAGAAGTACAGTTCAATATTTTCTTCAAATGGAAAAACTGGAGGACGAACAACCATCGTGAAGCATCACATTGACACCGGTGATTCTAGACCAATTCGTCAAGCACCACGACGAGTTCCATTGGCCAAAAGAGACGAAGCCATTAAACTGATTTCCGATATGCAGAAACAAGGTGTTATTGAACCATCAGCGAGTCCATGGAGTTCACCAGTTGTGCTGGTAAAGAAGAAGGATGGAAGTACTCGATTCTGTGTGGATTACAGAAAGCTAAATGATATTACGAAAAAAGACAGCTATCCACTGCCAAGAATCGATGACACTCTGGACACACTATCTGGTGCGAAGTGGTTCTCAACTCTTGATTTGCAAAGTGGCTACTGGCAAGTGGAACTTGGTAAGGAAGACAAAGAGAAAACAGCTTTCAGTATTGGCGATGGTCTATGGCAATTTACAGTCATGCCATTTGGTTTATGCAATGCGCCAGCTACTTTCGTACGTTTGATGGAGCGTGTACTCAGAGGACTACACTGGAAAACGTGCTTGGTGTACCTCGATGACATTATTGTGATGGGAAAAGATTTTAACGACCACCTGGAAAAGTTGAAAGAAGTATTTGAGCGTATACAATCAGCAGGGCTTAAACTGAATATGAAAAAGTGTTCACTCTTCAGGCGAGAAGTTAAATATCTTGGTCATAAAGTAACAACAGAAGGGGTACATACCGACGAGGAGAAAGTAGCAGCAGTTCAAGAATGGCCTATTCCGTCGAATCTTCACGAGCTAAGGAGCTTCCTAGGCTTATGCACCTACTATAGACGATTTGTTCCTGGATTTGCAAACATCGCCAGCAGTCTGCATGAGTTGACAAGAAAGAACAAACCATTTGTGTGGGGCGAGGACCAACAGAAAGCATTCGAACAGCTGAAAGAAAAACTCTGTTCAGCACCAATATTAGCGTATCCAGTACCTGGTCAAAAGTTTGTGTTGGACACAGATGCGAGTGGCTATGGAATAGGTGGTGTGCTCTCTCAGATCATAGATGGGCAAGAAAAAGTAATAGCATACTACAGAAAAATCCTGTCGAAGTCAGAAAGAAATTACTGTGTCACGAAGAGAGTTGCTCGCAATACTGGAATGTGTAAAGTATTTCCATAAATACTTGTACGGTCAGTCATTTCATCTACGAACTGACCACTCAGCGCTAAGGTGGTTATTGCAATTTAAAAACCCAGAAGGACAATTGGAGCGCTGGATTGAAAGGCTGCAGAGTTATGATTTTACCATCGAACATCGTAAAGGAGGACATCACGGCAACGCGGATGCTCTATCTCGTCGTCCTTACAAAATGGAATGTAGGCATTGTTCTCGAGTGGAAAGCAAGGAGCACATTGTCGACATACGACTTACGAATATATTGCCGGAGGAGTCATGGACCACCGAACGAGTGCAAGAAGATCAGCGGAACGACCCAGATCTCGTAAAGATTATGGAATACAAGGAGCAGGGCATACGTCCAGATTGGCAAGAAATGGCTAATGAGAGTCCAATAGCAAAGGCATACTGGGCGCAGTGGCAAAGCCTGCACTTACGAGACGGATGTTTATTCCGAGCATGGGAAAGTGTGGATGGAAAAATCACTAATGATCTTCTAGTGGTACCCAAGGCGAGAATAAATGAAGTGATAGCTGAGTATCACAATGCCTCCAGTGGAGGGCATTTGGGAATCACCAAAACCGTCGAGAAAATAAAGAACCGATTTTATTGGGTTGGATGTCATGACCATGTCGCTGATTGGATTCGGAAATGTAAGCAATGTGCAATGGCCAAAGGTCCCACTAAGAAAAGTCGAGGTAAGATGCACCAATACACCGTGGGTGCTCCATTTGAGCGAATTGCTATGGACATAGCTGGGCCATTTCCAATAAGCAACGCAGGAAACAAGTATGTTCTGGTGGTTATAGATTACTTCAGTAAATGGCCTGAAGTATACCCCATTTCAAATCAGGAAGCTAGTACAGTTGCGGATGTATTCGTCAACCAATGGGTTACTCGTTTTGGTGTACCGATGGAGTTACACTCAGACCAAGGTCGAAATTTCGAATCAGTTGTATTCCAAGAGATATGCCGTATGCTGGGTATATACAAAACTCGTACAACACCTTTGCATCCACAATCTGATGGCATGGTAGAACGATTTAACCGTACCTTGGAGGAATATTTGAGAAAAGTCGTAGATAAATACCAAAGAGACTGGGATGTACATATACCAATGTTCCTCATGGCATATAGATGCGCACAACATGATACGACGGCTACTACACCGGCAATGGCAATTTTTGGAAACGAGTTAAGACTGCCAGCTGATTTAAAATTTGGAGTCGTAACACCAACGAGATCAGCCGAAGGTAATTATACTAGCGAAAAGCGGGAACAGTTGGATGAAGTACATCGGTTCATCAGAGAGCGGTCGCAGATGATAAGCGATAAGATGAAGGCCAGGTATGACTTGAAAGCAAATTCAAAAGGGTTCTATGAAGGAGAGCTTGTAATGCTTCATAATCCACAACGAAAGAAAGGCCTGTCTCCTAAACTACAGACTCATTGGGAAGGACCATATGAGATTATAGCAAAGATAAATGACGTAGTGTATCGCATTCAACGTGCCTGGAATAAAAGAGCAAAGTTTAAAGTAGTGCACTTGGAGCGACTTGCGCCATATCGAGGGGAAGTATAAAAACTTGTTCGGGACGAACAAGGTTAAGAGGAGGGCAGTGTAACGAGTATCGATAGTTGATTACTCATCACTATTGTGACTGACTCTATTGGCAGCATCGAAACGAATGTCAACAAAAAGAAATAAGCGATAACCAGAACAAGCCAACGAGAAAGGAAGAGAAGAATCTCGATAAAGGAAGATTCTGGGGTGTTGCCAACAGAGTATAAATAGAGCCAGTGTTGAGTATTGACAATCAATCTAATTCCGAACGTGATTGCGAAAACATTGATACAGAGGCAAAAGTTGCAAGTACATTTAAGTGTTATAGTAAATAGTTGATTGTAAACAGAGTTGATTGTAAATAGAGATTATTAAATAAATTGTTGCTGTATATAGTTGTATAAAATAAGTGTTGCAGTTATCATTAACAGAATCCAGTGATCGAACAAGGTAATTCAAATAGAATTAAACGTTCACAGAATAAAAACGTAACAATATGTTTCAAATAACTGTTCCTTACTTTATTATTCTTTATACAATATTTGGAGTGCTATTCCATGTTGCCTTTTGTACCGTTTGAGTAAATTTTTGAAGTAAAACTTCTTATGTGGCGGTTTCGCAAATGGAGTGTGAAATTTTGAAAGCTGTTTTCGTAACATAAATAGGAAGGAATATATAGCTTAGAGAAAGGGAGAATGAAAAAGAAATCAACATATGCACTCATGGCAATAGATAATGTGTGTGTGTTGAGAGAGAGAGAGCAATCAGCGAATAATATACGATTAATGACGATTAATTCGAGAGTGTACAATACATGTATGTACAACGATATGGTCTGGTGGTGTTTTCGCAAGGTAACGTGTCTAACTGCCTCAACCAGGTGGGGCTAGCGCAATCCTTGTTGAACTCATCGCAAGTCAACTCACTGGCTGTCATGTAGTTTGATCTGAGCGCTATGTGATGATACCTTTATTTGTTAATGAGGGGTAGTCATATAGCTTGCTCTGCTTACTCTGTGATGGCGCTTTCATTATTATTAATGGGGGCCCTCCATGTGGCGACCACCGGGCAACGTCTTCCTGGCACCCGCTGGGAGGCGGCTGAAGTGAGTGGCGAAAATCTCCTCGGTTAGAGGTTGTGCGTTGGGTTTGGGACCCGCCACATAAAAAACCCCCCCAATGAAAAAAACAAATATGCCTCGGAGAAGGACTACCGTTTTTGTTGATGACCCCCGCAAACGAAAAAAGGACCACGATTTACGGATATGCACCTGGAATGTCCGATCCCTTTATAGGGAGGGTGCCTCTATCCAGCTGGTTGATGTCCTCGAAAAATACAGAGCTGACATCACCGCTCTCCAGGAAATGCGATGGACAGGACAGGGCTGCTCCAAAAGAGCGTCCTGTGACATCTACTACAGTTGCCATGCTGAAAGGCACGAATTAGGATGTGGATTTTTGGTCAGCAAGAGACTACGACATCTTGTCTCGCAGTTCACGCCTGTGAATGAACGGCTGGCCACAATCCGCATCAAGGCAAAATTTTTCAACATCAGCCTTATATGTGCCCACGCTCCGACGGATGAGAAGGACAATGTGACCAAGGAGAGCTTCTTTCAGCGCCTCGAAGAAGCTTATGACCGCTGCCCCCGCCACGATATCAAAATCGTGCTTGGCGACTTTAATGCCAGGGTGGGCAAGGAAGGTACCTTTGGTCCAACTGTCGGAAAATTCAGCCTCCACCAAAACACCT
This sequence comes from Megamerina dolium, assembly GCA_963854835.1. Classification (NCBI taxonomy): domain Eukaryota; kingdom Metazoa; phylum Arthropoda; class Insecta; order Diptera; family Megamerinidae; genus Megamerina; species Megamerina dolium. Next base: position 50,091,839 of record OY978530.1, read on the forward strand.
CCGATAACGGAATAAGGCTGATCGACTTCGCCGCAGCACGAAACATGGTAATTGGTGGTACCAGATTCCAGCATCTCGACATCCACAAAGCGACATGGCTGTCTCCAGATCATCGTACAAGAAACCAAATTGATCATGTGTTGATTGACGGAAGGCATGCTTCCAGTGTGATGGACGTGAAATCGATCCGTGGTGCCAACATCGACTCGGATCACTACCTTGTTGCAGCTAAGGTGCGCACACGCTTATGTGTCGCAAATAACAAGAGAAGTCCCACACAGAGAAAGCTCGACGTCAGTAAGCTGCAATCACCAGAGACAGCAGATGCATTTTCCACTCGACTATCGGATCTGCTTATGCAGAACACTCCCCCACTTGATGATACATGCGCACGGTGGACACATATATCCCACTCCATGACTACTGCTGCCGAGGAGGTAATCGGTTACTACCGGCCTCTGAGGAATGAGTGGTATGATCAGGAGTGTCGCGACGCTACCGCAGAGAAAGACGCCGCCTACAGAAAAACCCTGCGTGCAGGCGTAACGCGAGCTGTTAAGGAGCGGTATAGAGAGAAAAGGAGTGCAGAGAGACGTCTTTTCAGGCGCAAGAAGAGGGAGTTGGAAAGACGCGAGTGTGAGGAGATAGAGATGTGTACCGACAAGAATGAGACTCGAAAATTCTTCGAAAAGATCAAGCGCCTGAGTGGAGGTTTAAATCCCGGAGCCTCTTCTTGTCGTGATGGAAATGGGAATCTGGTTACGGATGTCCAGAGTGTACTGAGCCTATGGAGGGAACACTTCTCCACGTTACTGAATGGCGATGCTACGAACAATTCCGCCAGTGGAGGAGAATGCCCGATAACCCCAATTACAGATGATGGTGTTGATGTTCCACCACCCGACTATGACGAGGTTGAAACGGCCATTTTAAGGCTGAAGAACAACAAAGCTGCAGGTGCTGATGGCCTGCCTGCCGAGTTGTTTAAGACCGGAGGCGATGAGCTGCTCACCCGCATGCACCAGCTCATAAGCAGAATATGGTCGGATGAAAGCATGCCTGATGATTGGAGGCTCAGTGTTCTCTGTCCTGTGCATAAAAAAGGAGACCCCACAATTTGCGCCAACTACCGTGGAATAAGTCTCCTGAGCATCGCGTACAAGGTTCTATCGAGCGTACTCTGTGAAAGATTGAAGCCTATGCTCAGCAACCTGATTGGACCTTATCAGTGTGGCTTCAGACCTGGTAAATCCACCATCGACCAGATTTTCACACTGCGCCAAATCCTGGAGAAGACCCAAGAAAAACAGATCGACACACACCACCTATTTGTTGATTATAAAGCCGCTTTCGACAGTCCGGTAAGGGATTACCTCTACGCAACAATGTCTGAGTTCGGTATTCCTGCAAAGCTCATTCGACTTTGTAGAATGACACTGCATAACTCCCGTTGTGCAGTGAAAATTGGGAAGGACCTCTCCGCACCGTTTAATACCGAACGGGGTTTCAGACAAGGTGATTCGTTATCGTGCGACTTCTTCAATCTTATTATGGAGAAAATAATACGAGCTGCTGATCTACGACATAATGGCACTATCTTCAACAAAAGTGTCATGCTGTTAGCGTATGCCGACGATATTGACATAATCGGCATGAACACGCGAGCAGTCAGTGCAGCATTCTCAGAGTTGGAAAGAGAGTCGCGTCGGATGGGTCTCACGGTGAACGAGGGCAAGACGAAGTATCTAGTGTCAACAAACAAAGAGTCCCGGCGTCTTGGACAGCACGTCACTGTTGACAACTACGCTTTTGAAGTAGTAAGGGACTTTGTCTATCTTGGAACCAGCATTAACAGCAGTAATGACGTCAGCTTGGAGATCATGCGTAGGATAACTCTTGCTAACAGGTGTTACTTTGGGCTGAGTAAGCAATTGAGAAGTCGAGCCCTCTCTCGAAGAACGAAAACTACACTCTACAAGTCTCTCATCATGCCTGTCCTAACATATGGCGCTGAAGCCTGGACAATTTCCACCTCGGATGAGCGAATACTTGGAGTTTTCGAGAGAAAAGTCCTACGCAAGATCTTTGGACCTATTTGCGTTGGTGGCGAGTACCGAATAAGGTACAACCATGAGCTGTACGAGCTGTATGCCGATATTGACATAGTAAAGCGCATCAAAATCCAGCGGCTGCGCTGGCTAGGTCATGTCGAGCGAATGGAAGAACACGCTCCAGCTAAGAAGGTGTTATATTCGGAACCCGCTGGAGGACGACGCAAAAGAGGAAGACCAAACCTCCGGTGGAAAGACCAAGTACTGGAGAACCTGACGGCGCTTGGAATTTCTAACTGGCGCCAGCTAGCGAAGAACAGAGATGGCTGGCGAAGCATGTTATTTTCGGCCTAAATCGATATTCGGTTGTTATGGCCACATAAACAACAAACAAACAAAACAACGATATAAATCAGGGGTCGGCAAAATCATTTTTGAGTGTGTATTGGTGAGCGCGAGAGAGAATTGCGCTGCACAGTGCTTATAAGAACAAAAAAAAAAACGTATCAAATATGTCTGGCGTATAAAGTTGTGTTTTATTTTGTTTTTTTTTATCAACAAAAAGAATAAAAAAAGGAGGCTTATTAATTAATATTATTATTAATATCAATATTCTTGGAACAGTTTCTTGCTAAAAGAATATTTTTAATATGGCTCGTGTTTAATTTATCTGTGGTTGGAGCAAATGAATTTTAAGTCATTTAATTTGTTCACAAAAATATGTTGAAGGGAGAAGTGATAAATACTTTAAAGAAATTTCTTTGAATTGGGGATACAAAGAGTCGTCTAAATTTCTCCAAAACTCAATAATGTCTGATTCACTACATATATTAAAGCTCATTTCGCTACGCAAGATTACAAGATTACTTGAATTTTAAATTCATACTTGCATATATCACATGTAAATGGATTTTTAAAGAGATCAATTACATTCTGAACTTTCTTAAAGTCTTTTAATCTCTCCTCAAAATTAAAAAAAAGGGTTTCCAAAATGTTGACATGGTCATCTTTTTTTGTAAGACCTTTTGTGTTAGCAATAATAGCAGCAGTTCGTGGGAAATTTGAATAATCACCCGACCGAACCTCAGCTAAGAGTAAATATAAAGTGGTTTGAAAACTTATAACTTTTTCACACAGATCGGGTAAGGTTTTTTCTTTTTCTTGTAGTTTCAAATTTAATTCATTTAAATAATAAGTTAAGTCTGAAAGAAATCAGAAAAAGGCCTTCCCTTTTTAACAATATTTAAGCTAATCAAGTTAGACAAAGTCATTTTTATTGCGGTTTTTGGCTTCCCAGCGCCTTTTTTATCTTCATTTTCTTCTTTAGAAATCCATTCCTTCAGCTTTAAAAGGAACTGATTTTTCTTTTCAATATATAAATTATCCCTTGCTTCACCCTGAAATTTGTCAAAATCCTTATGAAACATATCATAATGTCTTTTGACATTATGTTTCTTAAAACATAAAGAATTGTGGCAAAGGAGACATTGCATTGCATTGAAAGCATTCGGAATCGTAAAATATTTTCTTGCAGCCATATTATCATACATGTCAACTGTAACAAGAAAAAATAAGAAAATTATTAGCGCACCCATGCACGTGTTGCTTCGTTGCTGTCTCAACAACGTTTGAATTGAAAGAGCGTAAGAATGCGTGTGATGTGAGAGAGCTCATATGAGCAGCTTTTGCCGATGCCTGATATAAATGCGATAAAGTGTACATGCGCATATACAAACAGCAGTGTAGCCGTGTAGCCGTGTCGAATGCGCACTAAGGTCAAGGTTTTGGTTGCGATTTGCAATCTCGAATCTTTTGGCAGTAAGACAATATACTCAAACTTTTTACATGTATTGCTGCAACTAGCCACCGACGTAGCGTACGTACGTACCGCCCGTACGTAAGGACATACAAAATTACATTGATTTTCTCCGCTCCGAGCAACGTCTACGTCACCGTCATACGGTGGTGAGTTTTCGTTAACACGACGTTCCCATAAGATAGGGCGTGTCAGCTGACACGTTCTACGTTTTTACGTCGGTGGCTAGTTGCAGCATATATCCTGTAATAGAAACATATATTCCGCGCAACACAGCTGACTATTTAATATAAGAGAAAGGTAATGGCGTCAAAAATGTTGGACCAAATATGATGCTGCTAGATGATAATTCCCATAAAAAAAGTTTCTTCGCGCTTTGTAATACAGTGTTGCACTGAATTTATACAATATATTGTTTGTATGTGTGGAGGATTATCCTTAAAAAGTGCTAGTTTGAAAATAAGAAAGGGCTAGAAAAAAGCCACGAAACTAAACAAAAATGCTAAATTGGCAACACTGATAATAACGATTAATGCGCATATTATACGAAAGCACACGGACGACAGAATAATAAGGTAGCGATCATATTTTACCTCTAATCGGTTCTCAGTGAATTTGACAGAGTGTGACGTCACAGTATTTCCTAGAGTTAAATTATTCATTCATTATTCCACATTGTTTATATAATTAATAACTATATCATATATTACATCATAGTATAATTAACAAAGTAAGACAATCCGAGAGAGGAATTTTGATGCTCTCATTTTAAAATAAGTGTGTAGAAGAAAATCAAGACAGCTATCAAAGTGAAAAATTCGAAAATATTTTGTTACAATAAGCCAATGTAACAATGTATACAATGTATATAAAGGTCAAACATCTCACATGCATTTGTTTATTCTTTTTTCGATTATTACTAATTTTATTTTAATTACATCAGGTTAGGTTAGGTTAGGTTAAAGCGGCAGCCCCCTCTAATGAGAGAGAGCGCACATAGGCCAGAATTAGGCCTATGATACTGTCACGCGGATTTTTCCTTCACCTAGCTACTCGCTGAACCAGCCGGAAATTTTAGGAGATTGACAATATCGATCTGGGATAGTTGGGCTAGGTCACTCAGATGGTAGTGTCCTAGAAATTTTTTTCGATTTTTACATAAGGCGGTTCAGGTACATAGCAGATGCGAGATTGTCTCAAGTTCCTCCTCATCTCTGCAGCTTCTGCAGAAGTCATGAGTGAGGTTGCCCAAACCAAATATCACAGCTTGAGGACCTATGAGGCAGTGACCAGTGACCACACCCACATAGGTCGAGATGTCTACCCTATTAAGATCGGCAAGCTTTCGTGAACGTTTCTTGCTGAGTAGGGGCCACAGCAATTTCGCCGTCCTACAGATGGGTGCATCCGTCCATCTTTTTTGGAAGACGTTAGTGGTGATAACCTCCAATTTAAGCTTGCACGTGGCTATGGGGATCCCTAACCGAGAATTCTTCTGGATTAGAGTCTCATTTGTACCCTGTCTTGCAAGCTCGTCGACTCCGCAGTTTCCTCGTATACCCCTGTGTCCGGGTACCCAGCACAGGATAATATTGTGCTGCTCAGCCATCTCGTTAAGAGATTTGCGGCAGTCAAGAATGGTCTTCGATTTCACGAGAAATGAGTCCAGGGCCTTAATTGCAGCTTGGCTATCGCTCAAGATGGAGATGTCTCTGCTAGAGACATTGTTCTGTTTGATCCAAGTAAGTGCATTGTGAATCGCTTTAACTACTGCCTGAAACACATTACAGTGGTCAGGCAGGCGGAAAGAAATATTAAGGTTGAATGATTCGGAATATGCACCTGCTCCCACCCTTCCATGAAACTTCGAGCCATCAGTAAAGATGAGAGTATAATTTGGCATAAAGATGAGAGTATAATTTGGCATAAATCCTATCGCCTCCCTGGCGAACCTATCAAGGAAGGAGGTTAGGAATTTCCTTTCAAAGGCATATGTAGGGTTGATAAAATCAAGTGAAGTCTCAATATTAAAATTATCCAGTAAGCTTGCATGTCCGAAGGACTTTGATGTCCATTGGTGCAAGCCGGTAAGGCGTAAAGCAGAATTGGCCGCCAGCTGCTTACCAAATAAGTCAAGCGGAGTAAGATGCAAAAGCACTTCTAGTGCTAACGTTGGAGTTGTCCTCAGTGCTCCTGTTATTAAAATACACGCTGCTCTTTGTATTTTTTCAAGGAGCCTGACATGGGAGAATTTAGTAAGTGCAGTCGACCAGGTCAGTACCCCATACAGGAGGACTGGCCTGATAACCGCCTTGTAAACCCAACAAACAATTTTCGGTTGCATACCCCACTTTTTCCCTATTGCTTTTATACAGGCATAGAGTGCAGTGCTGGCTTTCTCAACCCTACAAGTGATGTTTTTCTTCCAGTTTAGTTTTCGGTCTAGGACTATCCCTAGATAGCGGGTTTCTTCTCGCAGAATTAATGGGAACCCCCTAGAGTGGGAACGTTTAAGGGTGATGTTTCATGCTTTGTGGAGAACAAAATCAACTCAGTTTTTTGTGGTTTCGCATTTAAGCCCCGATCCTTAGCCCATTTTGATAACATATTTAGATTGATTTGAATCATGCGCACCACTTCCTCTCTATTTCCCGTAGTAGTTCGTTAACTACCAAGTTCCATAGAACAGGGGAGAGTACCCCACCTCTTCTTACACGTTTCGTGGTGGTAGATCCACCCAGCTCGGATGTAATGAGTCTATCTTTCAATAGCCGTTCTATCCATCTGCTAAGCTTTACCTCCACCCCGAGTCGGGCAAGAGCCTCCGTGATTGCTCTGGGCTGAACATTGTTGAAGGCACCTTCAATATCCGTGAAAGCCGCTAGTACAAATTCTTTATTATGAAGAGATTTTCCTACAATTGAAACTAACGCATGTAGCGCTGTTTCAACGGACTTTCCCTTTGTGTATGCATGTTAAGAAGGAGACAGCATGTCGCTGCTTATGGTGTATCTTAGATGGATGTCTAGTAATATTTCCAGTGTTTTGAGTAAGAATGACGATAGACTAATTGGTGTAAAGTCCTTTGGGCTTGTATGGGAGCTATTTCCAGCCTTGGGTATGAAGACAACTTTGACTTGTCTCCAGAGTTTTGGAATATACTACTTACTTACTTACTTATGTGGCCATAACAACCGAATATCGATTTAGGCCGAAAATAACATGCTTCGCCAGCCATCTCTGTTCTTCGCTAGCTGGCGCCAGTTAGAAATTCCAAGCGCCGTCAGGTTCTCCAGTACTTGGTCTTTCCACCGGAGGTTTGGTCTTCCTCTTTTGCGCCGTCCTCCAGCGGGTTCCGAATATAACACCTTCTTAGCTGGAGCGTGTTCTTCCATTCGCTCGACATGACCTAGCCAGCGCAGCCGCTGGATTTTGATGCGCTTTACTATGTCAATATCGGCATACAGCTCGTACAGCTCATGGTTGTACCTTATTCGGTACTCGCCACCAACGCAAATAGGTCCAAAGATCCTGCGTAGGACTTTTCTCTCGAAAACTCCAAGTATTCGCTCATCCGAGGTGGAAATTGTCCAGGCTTCAGCGCCATATGTTAGGACAGGCATGATGAGAGACTTGTAGAGTGTAGTTTTCGTTCTTCGAGAGAGGGCTCGACTTCTCAATTGCTTACTCAGCCCAAGGTAACACCTGTTAGCAAGAGTTATCCTACGCATGATCTCCAAGCTGACGTCATTACTGCTATTAATGCTGGTTCCTAGATAGACAAAGTCCCTTACTACTTCAAAAGCGTAGTTGTCAACAGTGACGTGATGTCCAAGACGCCGGGACTCTTTGTTTATTGACACTAGATACTTCGCCTTGCCCTCGTTCACCGTGAGACCCATCCGACGCGACTCTCATTCCAACTCTGAGAATGCTGCACTGACTGCTCGCGTGTTCATGCCGATTATGTCAATATCGTCGGCATACGCTAACAGCATGACACTTTTGTTGAAGATAGTGCCATTATGTCGTAGATCAGCAGCTCGTATTATTTTCTCCATAATAAGATTGAAGAAGTCGCACGATAACGAATCACCTTGTCTGAAACCCCGTTCGGTATTAAACGGTGCGGAGAGGTCCTTCCCAATTTTCACTGCACAACGGGAGTTATGCAGTGTCATTCTACAAAGTCGAATGAGCTTTGCAGGAATACCGAACTCAGACATTGTTGCGTAGAGGTAATCCCTTACCGGACTGTCGAAAGCGGCTTTATAATCAACAAATAGGTGGTGTGTGTCGATCTGTTTTTCTTGGGTCTTCTCCAGGATTTGGCGCAGTGTGAAAATCTGGTCGATGGTGGATTTACCAGGTCTGAAGCCACACTGATAAGGTCCAATCAGGTTGCTGAGCATAGGCTTCAATCTTTCACACAGTACGCTCGATAGAACCTTGTACGCGATGCTCAGGAGACTTATTCCACGGTAGTTGGCGCAAATTGTGGGGTCTCCTTTTTTATGTACAGGACAGAGAACACTGAGCCTCCAATCATCAGGCATGCTTTCATCCGACCATATTCTGCTTATGAGCTGGTGCATGCGGGTGAGCAGCTCATCGCCTCCGGTCTTAAACAACTCGGCAGGCAGGCCATCAGCACCTGCAGCTTTGTTGTTCTTCAGCCTTAAAATGGCCGTTTCAACCTCGTCATAGTCGGGTGGTGGAACATCAACACCATCATCTGTAATTGGGGTTATCGGGCATTCTCCTCCATAGCCATAGGAATATAGCCAAGGCTTATGCAGGCAATGAAAATCTGCTTTAGCCATGGAAGAATGAGTTTGGCTACCTGTTGTAGCTATGCTGGAATTATCGTGTCAAGTCCAGGGGATTTGTAAGGCTTTAACGTATTTATCGCCCAAGTAATCTTCTCCGATGCAGCTATTGAATAGTATTGGACGTATTGAACGGTATTGGCTTGTAATCAAGCGGGGTTTCAGCTTCAGACGGATCGTTAGGGAAATGTGCATTTACTAGCGTTTGCAGCGTTTCAGTAGAGGTTGTGGTCCACATTTCATCGGGTTTGACCAGAACACTTGGAGTATGGGTTAATTTATATAGGATTTTTCTAAGTCTAGAAGCCTCAGAAGCGTCTTGTATATCCCTGCAGAAGCTCTTCCAGGCTTCCCTTTGGCATTTAATGAGGTTGTATTTATAAGATTTGAAGGCCGATTTATAACCCGCCCAATCTGATTCTAGGTGAGAGCTTTTAGCACAATTAAAGAGCTTGCGACAGCCTTTTCTCAAACTATCGAGCTCACGGTTCCACCATGGAGATTCCCCTTTCTCCTTTCGAATCAGACAGGACAACTTGAAGAGAGTTTTTGTAAGGCAGTAGACTGTGGCGTCTATCTGATTTATGTTAGTTATAGTCGAAGGAGCTACGGGTAGATTAGAACTAACTGACTCCCTGAAACGTGACCAGTTTGTCTTTTTTGGGTTTCTAAAGACCACTGGAGTAGGAGGTTTAAAATCTATGGCAAACTGTATGTATCTGTGATCAGAGATGGAGTGCTGATGAAATACTCTCCAGTTTCTTATATGGTCTACAATGCCTTCGGTGGCAATAGTTAAGTCTTGAACGTCCTGCCTATTTTTTGTTATGAAAGTTGGGATCTCACCCCTGTTACACACTAGAAGGGGAGGTCCATCCTTAGCTAACCGCCTCAAGGCGGTCATTTCCAGCTGGCACCCACGGGGAGGGTTTGGAAGAGGATTTTTGCCGGCCTTCATTACATCAACTTGTAAATATTTTTTTTAATGTTACAATCATTAAAATAATCAAGAATTTGGTTAAAGCCCATTGTTTTCCTTTAAAAAATTTTTAAAAAAATCTTAATTTTGTACTCAACCAGAAGGTTAATAATTTTGACATATTTTGACACATAGTAATTTTGACACTACCTAAACACGCTTTGGCATATACTGTGAATGACATGAGAACAAATTTTACGATTGCCTTACTCTTTTAATTATACTATGTATTTTTCTTTTCAATTTGTCACATCTCAATAAATCTTATCTAATGGGCGCAGTGTTCTTTTCTATTATTGTTGTCAAAAACACAAAAGATGAAGATGAAGCGAAAAAACTGTGGTAGATTCTAAAATTTAGTGGTAGATTTTAATGAAGTAAAAGTTCATGGTATTTATCAACTCATTTTTCGTTATTCAACAAAAAGTGTACTGTTGTAAGTTGTAAGTGTACTGTAATGTAATGTATAAATAAAAATATTTTAAGCGCCTCGTAAAAGTTAATGCGATGGTTGCATCGTGTAAATGACAGGATAAAATTATACGGTTTGAAATGCAAGTCTGTTGTACATGCTAATGTTCTGTAATATACTTAATTTATATTAAGGATAATTACTTTAATTTTTCTCAAACAGCCCAAACAATAATTTGTATTTTTTCCATTTCTGCTAATTTTTGGGAACATATTTATGTACCTACATATTTTAATTAAAATATAAATTTATATGAGCATGTAAAATACAGAGATCACTCATTACATATAAAACCTAAATCATATACTTCTATGCACTAATCTATATTTTGCGAGTGGCTAAAATATTTTACTGCTTCCACATATTTGTTTTATTAAACAGATTCATTTTATTTATAATAAATCATGCACAAATATGGTAAAATATGGTATGTTTCGAGCTTACTGTAGTAGTTGCGGAGAATTCATAGAAGGTGGTGGTGGATTTGTTTTTTTTTTTGGTTTTACTTCTATCACGTGTACGCTGCTGCACGCGCAAATTTTTTTTTTACTTGTTCATCAATCTAGACGTAACGTCTGGTATTAACATCTGGTATTTTATTGGGATCTGTAGGACAATAGGTATGTTTATGCATTATGGAGGCCCTTTTATTTTTCATATGCAAAGACATCGTTTTTTTATGTTATCGAAGGAGAAGGATTTCAAACTCTAATGCGCAAAATGTATCTAAATTTTAAAGACCCCTCATCAAAAATTAAAAAAAATTATTAGAAATATAACATAAACGACTGTCAGCAGTAGAAAATTTTTGCCTAACGAAAGACATATGCACGGACAAACTCAATGAAAAGAGTTATTTGGTGTTACTGCGCATTATTATTATAACAGCTTGTTATGCTGGAATGGAATAAAAATAAATAAATATGTGGCACTTAAAGCCCCAAAGGGCTCAGTGGCCGAGCTTCTCTTCCATTACTGTTGTGCGTCTTAAATTTTGGACAGTATTAGAATGGACCTACTTATTTTAGCCGGTTCCGAACGGCAGAACACTTGTGACATCACTTTTTCTGAGATTTGTCACAGAGTTCTTTTTAGAAGCTTTTTCATGGCAAGTTGTTACTGTCAGAAGAATTGCCAATTGCTTGCCGACAGGTGGGTACCGTTCGAAAGAAAAATCTTTTCGATATTAAATTTGTTATGCATCAGCCGGGTATTGAACCACGAACTACAGATAAGAAGGCGAACACACTAACCACTGAGCTACGGCACATTCCATTCCATTTACACCTGCAAAATTGCTTTATTGTATAGAAAACTTTATTGTATGGAAATTCATTATAAGGAGATCAAAATACAATAAAATTGTATTTTGATCTTGTTGTGTGTTTGAAATCAATTAATAATAGGGAGAGCTTCATTGTATAGAAGTTCACTATAGAGAAGTTCGACTGTATATATATATATATATATATATATATATACATATATATATAGATATATATATATATATATATATATATATATATATATATATACCTATATATATACTTATATATATAAAAAATAAATAAATATGTGGCACTTAAAGCCCCAAAGGGCTCATTGGCCGAGCTTCTCTTCCATTACTGTTGTGCGTCTTAAATTTGGACAGTATATATATAAGTATATATATACCTATATATATACTTATATATATACCTATACTAAGCATAACACATGGTTGTACTTTAAATTCCTAATGTATGTAATGTCTGCTAATACAATTTCCTTGAATTGCAGATGGTTATATCACCATTTGGCCAATTCGAACCCCCCCCCACAATCCTTACAACGCGGACAAATCTTCTTTCAACCTTCGGCCTTATTGTCCACCGAAGTTAATAGAACATCCATGTACGTATCTTCTCGTAAAACTTATGCAGCCATTGGGCAATTCTGTTGGAAGTCGGTTTCACATTGAATTAGGGCTTCTAGCGAATTGTAGGCCGTCTAAATCCCTTTAGACAAGTTAAGTGGTTGGTTAAATGAAGTTAAATGAATACCTACGTTTTATTTACTTACCTGAATTTCATACTTACCATATGGCCTCCCTAACTCTCCGCATAAATTCCTTTTATGCTGTATATTCGCAACTCGTGCGACGATCGACCGATCAATTCTAAGTCGGTTCTTGAGTTCAAATCATCGTGACATTCCGCGCTTATTTAATTTCGTAAATAAATATTATTTTACTTACTTACTTATGTGGCCATAACAACCGAATATCGATTTACGCCGAACATAACATGCTTCACCAGCCATCTCTGTTTTTCGCCAGCTGGCGCCAGTTAGAAATTTCAAACGCCGTCAGGTTCTCCAGTACTTGCTCTTTCCACCGGAAGTTAGGTCTTCCTCTTTTGCGTCGTCCTCCAGCGGGTTCCGAATATAACACCTTCCTAGCTGGAGCGTGTTCTTCCATTCGCTCGACATGACCTAGCCAGCGCAGCCGCTGGATTTTGATGCGCTTTACTATGTCAGTAAATCATACAGCTCACACAGCTCATGGTTGTACCTTATTCGGTACTCGCCACCAACGCAAATAGGTCCAAAGATCTTGCGTAGGACTTTTCTCTCGAAAACTCCAAGCATTCGCTCATCCGAAGTGGAAATTGTCCAGGCTTCAGCGCCATATGTTAGGACAGGCATGATGAGAGACTTGTAGAGTGTAGTTTTCGTTCTTCGAGAGAGGGCTCGACTTCTCAATTGCTTACTCAGCCCAAGGTAACACCTGTTAGCAAGAGTTATCCTACGCATGATCTCCAAGCTGACGTCATTACTGCTATTAATGCTGGTTCCTAGATAGACAAAGTCCCTTACTACTTCAAAAGCGTAGTTGTCAACAGTGACGTGATGTCCAAGACGCCGGGACTCTTTGTTTATTGACACTAGATACTTCGCCTTGCCCTCGTTCACCGTGAGACCCATCCGACGCGACTCTCATTCCAACTCTGAGAATGCTGCACTGACTGCTCGCGTGTTCATGCCGATTATGTCAATATCGTCGGCATACGCTAACAGCATGACACTTTTGTTGAAGATAGTGCCATTATGTCGTAGATCAACAGCTCGTATTATTTTTTCCATAATAAGATTGAAGAAGTCGCGCGATAACGAATCACCTTGTCTGAAACTAAAACTACTAAACGTTGCGGAGAGGTCCTTCCCAATTTTCACTGCACAACGGGAGTTATACAGTGTCATTCTACAAAGTCGAATGAGCTTTGAAGGAATACCGAACTCAGACATTGTTGCGTACAGGCAATCCCTTACCGGACTGTCGAAAGCGGCTTTATAATCAACAAATAGGTGGTGTGTGAAAATTTGGTTGATGGCAGATTTAACAGGTCTGAAGCCACACTGATAGGGTCCAATCAGGTTGTTGAACATGGGCTTCAATCTTTCACACAATACGCACGATAAGACTTTTATGTGATGCTCAGGAAACTTATTCCACAGTAGTTGGCGCAAATTGTGGGGTCTCCTTTTCTATGCACGGGACAAAGAACACTGAGCCTCCAATCATCAGGCATGCTTTCATCCGACCATTTCAGTAGCGTCTATTTGCAAGCAACATCTATATGTCCGGAAGAATACATCTCTAAGCTAGTAATATCTGCGATGTACTGTCCCCCAAGATACAGTATTACCGAACAGCAATAGAAAGAGTTTTTCTCAACTCTTGGTAGCAAATTCTTCGTTGCTGGCGATTTCAACGGCAAACACACTCACTGGGGCTCCCGCTTAATAACTCAAAAAGGCAGAAGACTATGTTCAATCATCACTAACCACGGCTACGATGTTATTTCAAATGGTCAACCGACATATTGGCCGACGGACAAGAGGAAGATACCCGATCTCATAGACTTTGGAGTCGCCAAAGGATTGCAGATGGAAAATATCTCCACAGAGTGTAATTATGATCTATCATCTGACCACTCACCCACGGTAATATTTTTAAAATCACCAAGCCCCCAAGGCAATTGCGTTAGAAAGAAAATAGACTTGTTGAAATTTAAGAAATATATAAATTCCCATCTTCCTCTAAGTACTGTATTAAGAAATGGACACGACGTAGACTCAGCACTCGTAAAATTCAACCAGCTGCTCTCATTAGCTCTCAGCTCTGCCACCTGTACGAGGGTATGCAAGCAATCAAACTATAGCCCATACACACCAGCTGACATTGAATTGCTAGTAAGACAGAAAAGAAGACTCCGAAAGCAATGGCAAGAATTCAGATCACCGAATCTGAAAACACAGCTACAGCTCTGCACTCGAAAGTTAAAGCAAGCCTTAGCACATAGCCAAATTAACACCTGGTGAAGCATCAGACTACTCTTTGTGGAAATTAGCAAAAAACTCAAATCGGCCAATTCTCACTGATTCCCCCATCCGTTTGAGTGACGGTAATTGGGCTAGAAGCAACTGTGAGAAGGGTTTGGCTGTTGCAAACCATATAAAAAGTGTGTTTACACCAAATCCACCCTCTTCACAGTCCTCATTACCAAAATTAACTTCTCAACCGTGCTCAATAACGCTCAAAATTAGAAAAAAGGACATATTCCAAGCAATTTATAACGATTTAAACCCAAAAAAATCACCTGCCACAGATAAAATTACCGGTAAAATGATAAAAGAGCTACCTCCGGCTTCAGTAATTCATCTCATGCACATTTTCAATGCTATCCTTCGTATTAAACACTATCCCAAATGCTGGAAAACTTCAAAAATTATTATGATAGCAAAACCAGGAAAAGACCCTACAAAATTTGCATCGTACAGACCTATCAGCCTCCTGCCTCTACTCCCTAAAGTATTCGAAAAGCTACTTGTCATGAATATAACTCCATTTATTAATCTCAACCAACTGATTCCTCAACATCAGTTTGGATTTAGAAAACAGCACGGCACAATAGAACAAGTCCACCGCATTGTAACTCTGATAAGGAACACTTTTGAAGAAAAAAAGTATTGCTCAGCTGTCTTTCTTGATATCACTCAAGCTTTCGATAAAGTATGGCACGATGGCCTTATTTACAAACTCAAACTATTACTGCCTGCCTCCTCATTGCTTAGTAGCTACCTCACGAAAAGACAATTTCTCGTACATCACAAGGATTATACAATAAATCCATTGGATATTCACGCTGGCGTTCCTCAAGGAAACGTTTTGGGTCCCTTACTGTATCTCTTTTACACTTCAGATATGCCCAACATACATTCAACTATACATTCATATCGACCTTTGCAGATGATACGGCAATATTGTTCTCTCGCTCTAACCCCATAGAAGCTACTAAACTCCTGCAGGCTCATATCGATTCTCTCGAAATCTGGCTAGCAAAATGGCGTATAAAAGTCAATGAATCAAAGAGCGTACATGTAACCTTCAAGCTAAGGCCAGATACACGTCCCCCACTTAAAATTAATGGCCAATCAGTTCCACAATGTTCCTCAACAAAGTACTTGGGTATTCACCTCGACAGAAGGCTGACATGGAAAAATCACATAGAGGCAAAGAAAACTCAGATCAAGCTTAAAATGAATCAGTTATGGTGGCTGTTACACAAAAGATCAAAGTTGAATCTCGAATACAAAGTGCTATTATGTAAATCAATCCTGAAGCCAATCTGGACTTATGGTATTCAGTTTTGGGGCACCGCATCTCCCTCTAATATCGAAAAATTGCAGCGAATACAATCCAAGTGTCTGCGAATTATTGTAAACGCGCCTTGGTATATGAGGAACGTTAACATCCATCGAGATTTAAATGTACCCACAATTTCTGAGGAAGTTGCAATGTCCTGCAGAAGCTACATTCAAAAATTACACAGTCATCCGAATCCCCTTGCTAGGCAATTGTTGCTGAGCACGAGGCATCGTCGATTAAAAAGAAAAGACACACGAATATGCTGTGAAATTGCTACACCTCGTAATTCAACAAATTGTGATGGAACGTTGGGAATTTCACATAATTTTAGTTAGTTTGTAAGATTTGAATATTTATTGTTAGTTTCTAAGTATTTTAGAAAGATTCAATAAAAAAGCTTATTTAACAAAAAACAAAAAAAATCTACTTATGAGCTGGTGCATGCACACGAGCAGCTTATCGCCTCCGGTCTTAAACAACTCGTCAGGCAGGCCATCAGCGCCTGGAGTTTTGTTGTTCTTCAGCCTTAAAATGGCCGTTTCAATTTCGTCATAGTCGAGTGGTGGATCATCAACGCCATCATCTGTAATTGGGGTTATCGGGCAATATCCTCCACTGGCGGAATTATTCGTAGCATCGCCATTCAGTAACGTGGAGAAGTGTTCCCTCAATAGACTCAGTAAACTCTTGACATCTGTCACCAGATTCCAATTTCCATCACGCCAAGAAGAGGGTCCTGGATTTAAACCACCGCTCAGGCGCTTGATATTTTCAAAGAATTTTCGTGTTTTATTATTGTCGGTACACATCTCTATCTCCTCACACTCGCGTCTTTCCAACTCCCTCTTCTGAAAAGATGTCTCTCTGCACTCCTTTCTTTCTGTACTGCTCCCTAACAGCTCGCGTTGCGCCTGCACACAGAGTTTTGCTGTAGGCGGCGTCTTTCTCTGCGGTAGCGTCGCGACACTCCTGATCATACCACTCATTCCTCAGAGGCCGGTAGTAACCGATTACCTCCTCAGCAGCAGTAGTCATGGAGTGGGATATATGTGTCCACTGTGTGCATGTATCATCAAGTGGGGGAGTGTTCTGCATAAGCAGATCCGATAGTCTAGTGGAAAATGCATCCGCTGTCTCTGGTGATCGCAGCTTGCTGACGTCGAGCTTTCTCTGTGTGGGACTTCTCTTGTTATTTGCGACACATAAACGTGTGCGCACCTTAGCTGCACCAAGTTAGTGATCGAGTCGATGTTGGCACCACGGGTAGATTTCACGTCCATCACACTGGAAGCATGCCTTCTGTCAATCACCACATGATCAATTTGATTTCTTGTTCGTTGATCGGGGGACAGCCATGTCACTTTGTGGATGTCGAGATGTTGGAATATGGTACCATCAATTACCATGTCACGTGCTGCAGCGAAGTCGATCAGCCACATTCCGTTATCAGAGGTGTTCTGGTGGAGTCCGAACTGACAGTTGGACCAAAAATACTTTCCTTGCCCACCCTGGAGACAAGGTGTCGTAGCCTCTTGCTGACCAAAAATCCACATTCTAATTCGTGCTTTTCAGCATGGCAACTGTAGTATATATCACTTGACGCTCTTTTGGAACAGAGCGGTGATGTCAGCTCTGTATTTCTCGAAGACATCAACCAGCTGGATAGAGACACCCTCCCTATAAAGGGACCAGACATTCCAGGTGCATATCAGTAAACCATGGTCCTTATTTCGTTTGCGGGTGCCATCCCAGAGTAAGCAGAGCAAGCTACATGACTACCCCTCATTTATTTATGCACGCACATATATATATACGTATATATATATATATATATATATATATATATATATATAAATATATACATATATATATATATATATATATATATATATAAATATATACATATATATATATATATATATATATATATATATATATATATACATATATATATGTGTATATATATATATATGTATATATATATATATATATATATATATATATATATATACATATATATATGTGTATATATATATATATATGTATATATATATATATATATATATATATATATATATATATGTGTGTGTATGTAGACTAGATCGACTTTTCCTTGTTTTAGGTTGTTTTCGGAAAATATACGCTATCGAAATTTCTTACATTCGAAAAGTCGCACGTGATAATGTCAAAAGTGTTTGGTTGTACAAAGGATGTCATGGAAAGGGCGTTACTAGTATGAGAATTTTCGGGAATAATTGGTAAATATGAAGACATTATTTGAGTTTTGTGATGTCTTGGTTATTAAAAATTTTGATTTTTGGTATTAATTCCGAGGACGGCTTATCGGACGTACGTTCTATAGTTGTCGAATATCCACCTTGGTGTTTCTCGTCTTCGAAGAAAATTTCGGTAGTATCTGTGACCGTTTTCATCAAAATTCCAGCAATTTAGCCAACTGGCTTCGATGATTTCAACATCGCCCAGCGGTTCTTCATTACGAAGATGCTCGAGAGAGGGTGAATCTTTATATTCATTAGTGATTCCAATCATTTTACGTCCTATTGGTTTTGGAAACAGCTTGAATTATACTCGTCTGACGTATCAATGCAGCAATATTGAGAATATCTAAATATAGAAACTCATGTTTCACATCTTGTTTTAGATTTTGGATAAGAGTTTGCACAAATTCTTTTTCCCTCGTTTGTACTCGCAACCTATCACACATGCTGGTTACCAAATCAATTTCTTATTAAGCTCGACAACTTTTCATTGAACAATGAAGCTCCCCCTATGATCTCACCTCTGTGACGCGGTACAGAATCGTGATGGAACATTGGGTCATAAGACATCTCACGTGGAAAGTTTGGTGGAGGATTTCTACCTAAATTCATATTCTGCACTAATTGCTGTAATTGGTTATTAATTGTTTCAAATATTTCGCTTCGAAAATTGTCTAAAGACTGAAGAATGAGTTGTTGAACTTGACGTTCTGACAAGCACTCAGGTACGGATGCCTGGGTATCTTTTTGCTGAGGTGGACTATCCATTACAAAAGTATCACGAGGCTGGGAATTCTTCTGCGCGAACAGACGAGTAATCGGTCCCGCACTGCCCCTGTACTACGATTTGGTGGTGGTTGTGAACTATTGTCTCTGTTACCTGGCTGAATATTTCTTATCCCTGCCGTATTGCATACTTGGCTTCAGACCGGACACGTTGGGTTTGTGTCTAACCAAGATCGGATACAGCTCAAGTGAAACTTATGTTTGCAATTTGTTTCTATGCACTCAGAATTAGCTAGTACGTCACTATAAATAATGCATATTGCGGAATTCACATTCTAATTTTGAAGAAATCTTAAAAATTAAGTAAAGCATAGAAATTCATGAAGAGTGAAGAAAACTTATTTATATTGTTATAAATGTTAAGTAAGTAAGCTCAAAATTATGCTGAATTTTACGAAAAAAAAATTAGCAAGATTTTTAGGGTTTCTCACTAAAGTTTTAGATATGCTTGAATATATTTCGGAATACATCCAGAAACATGTAATCTTCAAAAGCATACGCTAAGCAAATGAAGTAAAAACTGTGTGACGGTATTGGCCGCTGGTATGAAATCCACTTTTGAATATACATAGGTCCGATCTATACAATATCGAATCGAAACGAGTTCATTGCGGATCTCAGGTAAGCGAAATCACTGGCCTGAATACAGAATGATCCATATACTGCATAATCCTGCAACTTCCATCTAACCCAGTAGTTATAAAAACAAACACGATATCGACAAAAAAAAGAAGAATTACTAGTGTGTCAGCGGATAGCATCCAAAATCGTCCAGATTACTAAAATTCCAGCATTACCACTTAGACCCGAATACGAAAGTTAGATCGTAAATATAATAATATAGAGCTACCATCAGAGTTGTAAAAGAAACAGTTGTTTTACTCACGAAGAAATGTACAACCCGTATGGCATTGTGCCACACGTTGGTGCCAGGTTGTTACCCAAAAAGGTAACAAACCTTCTTCCTATCAGTAGTTGGGAAAGAAGGGTTCTGGCACAGAGGTTTAGAGGTTTAATGACGTCATCGGTTTGTATATAGGATATTTAATTGGAGTTGAGCTTTAACGATCGCGGTAAATGAAAGATGTTCTGGATTCAAAAAGTAATGGAGGGTGACAAGTATTGTATATGCAAGGGCGGTTGGAAATAATTTAATATTATTCATGTTGATGTTGTTAGAGAATACTTAAAAATCTATTTGACTCCAGAAGATGGGATTAGCACATTATTCTTTACTATGACAAAAGGAGGACAGAGACCTGACACCATACTTGATACAAGTTTCACATTTACTATAAAGGAGCATGTAAAAATTGAAGTGATTGATTACATATGATTCACAATTTAGATCGTCCTGTATATACGAAGACATTGACAGCACAAATAAAAAAATCAATGAGGCTGAGAAGATTAATAGTCCGACTAAAAAATATATGAGACTGAGATGGTTGATAGAGCAGCTTATAAATATATATATATATATATATATATATATATATATATATATATATATATATATATATATATATATATATATATATATATATACATATATATATATATATATATATATATATATATATATATATATTTTTATATGTATTTATATATATATATATATATATATATATATATATATATATATATATATATATATATATATATATATATATATATATATATATATATATAGGTGGCACTTAAAGCTCCGAAGGGCTCATTGGCCGAGCTTCTCTTCCATTACTGTTGTGCGTGTTAATTTTGGACAATATTAGAAGGGACCTACTTATTTTAGCCGGTTCCGAACGGTAAAACCCTTGTGACATTACTTTTTCTGAGCTTTGTCATAGAGTTCTTTTGGAAGCTTTTTCATGGTAAGTTGTTACTGTTGGAAGAATTGCCAGTTGCTTGCCAACAGGTGGGTACCGTTCGAAAGAAAAATCATTTCGATAATAAATTTGTTATGCATCAGTCGGGGATTGAACCACGACCTACAGATCAGAAGGCCAACACACTAACCACTGAGCTACGGCACCCACAGATAAAGGGAATGTTTAAATCACGTATACAGAGCTACATTTACAAAAATGTAGATGAAAATATTCTCTTACCGGATATTTTTTTGGAAAAGATAAAGGAGGAGATTATAAAATTATTGCGTGAGCAACTGGAGAGAAACCACTCCTATAAATTCAATTTTGAACTTTTTTGCGAATACATAAAGTTCATACCCTTCGATAATAGAGATGATAATGACCCTGATTTTGATGCTGTTGTCATAGATATAAAGTCATTTCAAACAAAAATGACCTTATTACAAAAATCACAAGATATTGAAACAATGTACAACGATAAAGCCAATGCTTTATGTGCAAAAATGGAAGAATTCCAAGAACAAGATAGTGGATGGACTCTAATAAATATAATTGGATTGGAGATAAATTTAAATTTAAATTAGTACAAGCCACTGAGAGGATCGTCATATATAAAATTACCACAGAAATTAACTGAAAAGCATGCTTGTATCAATGTTCAGAACAATGACGAGTACTGCTTTAAATGGGCAATACTATATGCATTCTCAGCTGAAAGAAATAATCAAAGATGCACCAGATTCAATGTAAATATTCATGATAAATTAATTACTGTGAGCGGCAAAACAATGCAATTTTTGTTTGCAATATAGCAAAAGTGATGAAATTATGAGCAGACACCGAGAAGAGTGCAACAAAGTGGTGACAAATATGCCCACTGGTGAAAACGGTAACAACAAATTAAAATTTAGTTCTTTCCAGTCTAAACTTAATGTTCCATTCGCTATCTCTGCAGATTTTGAGTGTATTTTAGAGAACGTGAATGTAAATGAGTCTAATAATGTGTTAACTACTCAAATTCATAGACTGATAGTATTTTCGTATTATATCAAGTGTAGTTTCGACCAAAGTCTAGATAAATTTGTAATTTACTCGGACGAAGATTGTGCAAAAATATTTATAAGTAATTTAGTAAATGATGCCACAAATATTTATAAAAATTATTTAAGTATACTTAGACCAATGAACTCCCTCACACCAGAAGAATTGGAGCTACATACGTCAGCGAGAATATGTTATATTTGTGAAAAAGAAATGAATGAAAATAGTAACTTAAATTCTAAAGTTGTAAAGTTTATTCTAATTTTCTTCCACAATTTTTCAGGATATGATTGTCATTTTTTTTTTGTTAAAGAATTAGAAGCGTTTTTCCTCAAACAAAGATTATATATATCACTTTCAAAATATATAAATATAGCAGAGAAAAAATATGTAGAGTTACGGTTTCTGAATCTATTCAGATATATGTCCTCTGGTTTAGAAAGTTTAGCTAAAAATTTAAATAGCGAAGATTTTAATGTTCTAAAGTCTGCATATGCATCTAGTATAGAATTTAACTTACTGAAGCGTAAGGGAGTATTTCTATACGAATATTTAAATTCAGTTGATCGTTTGAAGGAAAATAATCTTCCTCCACGAGAACAATTCTTCTCCACTTTAAATAATACAGAGTGTTCTGTTGTTGATTATTAGCATGCTGTAAGTGTTTGGACTACATTTAAATGTAAAACTTTGCTCGACTACATGCTCTTGTATCTGAAAACAGATGTTTTATTGCTGGTTTTATTTGAAAATTTTCACAAAGTTTTTAAAGATATATATCAATCAATCATACTACACCAGGTTTATCCTATGTTAAAAACCACCATGATTGAATTAGATCTTTTTCAAGATAGCAACATGTATAATTTCATAAAGAATGGAATAAGAGGTGATATTGTTCAATCTACCAATCGCTATGCGAAAGCAAATAATAAATATCTACCAGAGTATGATTGTACTAAACCATCTGATTTATTTAGATGCCAATAATTTATATGGTTGGAAATGTCAGAGGATTTACCCTATGGTGGATTTGAGTGGCTTGAAAAAATTACAGATTTCAATATTTTCTCAATAAGCAATACTTCAGATGAGTTTGAAACAATTTTTTTTTTAACTTTTAAAGAACGCTGCCTCCATAGACGGGAGACCATGGAGAATGTCGACAAAAGAAAAGACATTAAAATTGTGACTGAGTGGGAGAGCAAAAGAAGACATCTAGGAGCGCGAGCCCTTATTGCGAAGCCTAATTTTCACAGTTTAAAACACTTTACAGATACCATGATAGCAATAGAGTTTAGACAAGAGAAAGTTATGTATAATAAACTTATATACTTGGGATTTTGTATTCTAGAATTATCAAAATACAAAATGTATGATTTTCACTATGGATGCATGAAACTAAAATTTAATAATAATTTAGTACTGAATTATATGGATACAGATCCATTTATTTACTTTGTTAAAACATAAATTTCCATTAAAAATTAAAAAATCTTAGGTACGATGGAAGATGAAAACAATGGTTTGGTGTTTCGGAGGGTAGATGCAAGAGTATATATATATATATATATATATATATATATATGTATATATATATATATATATATATATATATATATATATATATATATATATATATATATATATATATAAAGGGTTATCCATTTTGCGGTTTCAAAAGTAAATGTAAATAAAACACATATAAAATATTTTTTATCATGATATTTCTTTTTTATTATAAAGTTTGAACGTTGACATTAAGTGTGAAATACTACATCATTTAAATGACCACCACGCGAATTGTTGCAAGCATCGATTCTTTTGAGGTAATTTTCGACCACTTTTTGACACATATTGGGCGGTATCTCAGCCATAACGTGACGAATGTTGGTTTTTAGGTGCTCAAGAGTTAAAGGTTTATCTGCATAAACACGGTATTTCGAGCAGCCCCACAAAAAAAAGTCAATCGGTGTCAAATCGCATGATCTTGGTGGCCACTTGATATCGCCACGACGAGAAATTACGCGGCCAGAAAATTTCTCTTGCAATAAAGCCATATTCGCTCGAGTTGTGTGGCATGTGGCACCGTCTTGTTGAAACCACATATTCTCTAAGTCGTATTCTTCAATAGCAGGCAAAAAAAAGTCGGTTATCATATGACCATAACGCTCAGAATTGACGGTGACAGTCGTTCCGTCGTCGTTTTCGAAGAAGTAAGGTCCAATCACACCTCCGGACCAAAGAGCGCACCTGTGACTTTTTGTGGATGTAGTGTCCTCTCTTCAATTACTTGAGGATTCTCAGAACCCCAAATACGACAATTTTGTTTGTTAACATACCCACCGAGTGAGAAATGTGCTTCGTCGCTGAAGAAAATTTTGTTCGAAAAATCGCCGTCCACCGCCTGTTGTTCAAGCACCCATTCGACGTATCTACGACGTTGTGAATGGTCAGCTGGCTTCAGTTGTTGTGTGAGCTGGATTTTATATGGATGTAGGTGTAGATCCAAATACAAAATACGCCATAATGTGCCGTAAGACAGTCCTAATTCCTGAGAACGACGAGGAATCGACACATTCGGGTCTTCGGCAACACTTTCACTTACAGCAGCGATATTTTCGGTGGTACGAGCGAAACGATGATGCACAGGCCTTACAATATCTGTAACCGATCCAGTCTCTTCATATTTCTTCACAATTTTACCAATTGCTTGCGTAGTTGGACGATTATGTAAACCATAATCTCCTCTTAAAGCACGATATGTGGCTGTGGCAGAATCACCATTTTTGTAGTAGGTTTTTACAATTTTAATGCGTTGTGCGATAGTTATGCGATCCATTTTCGCAAATGTCAGACTTTGAACTGAAAAAAAAAGAAATTGTTTTAACAACTCAGTTTGACAGATGTCGAATTCTAGCCCTATACTTACATATATATATATATATATATATATATATATATATATATATATATATATATATATATATATATATATATATATATATATATATATATATATATATATATATATATATATATATATATATATATATATATATATATATATATATATATATATATATATATAGTGATTCCAATCATTTGACGTCCTATTGGTTTTGGAAACAGCTTGAATTATACTCGTCTGACGTCTCAATGCAGCAATATTGAGAATATCTAAATGTAGAAACTCATGTTTCACATCTTGTTTTAGATTTTGGATAAGAGTTTGCACAAATTCTTTTTCCCTCGTTTGTACTCGCAACCTATCACACATGCTGGTTACCAAATCAATTTCTTATTGAGCTCGACAACTTTTCATTGAACAATGAAGCTCCCACTATGGTCTCACCTCTGTGACGCGGTACAGAATCGTGATGGAACATTGGGTCATAAGACATCTCACGTGGAAAGTTTGGTGGAGGATTTCTACCTAAATTCATATTCTGCACTAATAAAAATATACATAAAGTTAAAAGTAAGGGTTAAAAGCACCTACGAAACTGAGGCAAAATTTTCTTCTGATAATATAAAGACCACAATCCTATATGCATACACATATGTACATCTGTACCGCGGAGCCTTAATAAAAAGATATTTCGAGTATCATCTGTCACCTGAAAGTAAACGCTGACTTGGAGAGAAGTCAGAAAAAAAAGGAGAGAAAAAAAAAACAACAAAGAAAGAAAGGAGAACGTGATCTTGCAGATGAGAGAGAGCCACACATATGCAGAATCGCAGTCATCGTCACCATCTCAGTCATATCATAGCTTATGTATATATATATTATATAAATATTTTGGCGCGTTTCAGATGGGAGTCCGTTTTTGTTCTTATTAGTTTTTGTTTTTTCTTACCCTAGAAAACTATTATAAATAAATTAATTCTACATATTAAGAAAAAAAAAGAGAAGAAAGAAAAAAAAAAGAAAAAAAAAAACCAAAAACCTAAGTCTATAACCATATACGGTATAATAATTAATACGAAAATACAATGAATAGTCGATATAGCTGAAATTTAAAATGAATATTAAAGTTTTATAAAACACCTATAATATCGAAGTATATACATATGGTTTAAAAGTTAAAAATAGTAACAAAAAGTAAAGTAAGACAAGAGGAAAATGAAATTAAAGTAAAAAAAAATGTTGATCTAAATCGAGAAAAGACTATACGAGAAAAAAAATAAAAGGAGAGAGTGATTTATTATTATTAAGCATAAATATATATACATAACCCCCATTTAGCATGAGAGCAGAACGAGTTACAACAACAACGTTGGAGGCCTTCAATCGCTGTGTTGCTGAATATATCGTGAGTAACTAATTAAAATTTGTTTGCATGCAGATCAAATCGCTCTCCCAAATATATATTAATATATATAATATATATATGATATATAGACATATGTATATAGATATATGTAATGTACATATATATATATGGTTATTGACCTCTTTATTGTGCGTATATATATATTTGATAAATGCATTGGCTAGATCATCCGTTTATACAATTCCACTTTTCTTAAATACTTACTTCATACGTCATATATAGTTATAGATATATATACATATATATATATATATATATATATATATATATATATATATATATATATATATATATATATATATATATATATATATATATTGCTGATAAACTTTATAAATATTATAAATACTATATTTTCTAATGTGTATAACTTCGTTATTTTTTTATTTTTAGTTAGTTAGTTATTTTTATTTTTCCTTATATTATATATGAAATTGTTTATATTCGGTCCATGAATCTCTAAAATGTGTTATTAAACTACTTATAACCGACCTGAAATCTAAGGTGTAGTGAATGTGTTGGTAATTGGGGCTTATAAATAATATCGTATAAGCCATGGAAGGGCGGGTAGTGAACAGCCAGCCGGCTGCTGGTACTAGTGCGATAACAGGTCGGTGCATTATTTCTATTTCCTTTTGCTTTGTTAGATGTTATCTCTAAAAGTGTGCAATTATCTTTTCTCGCGGTGCGTTCGTCTTGTAGTCTGGAGGCGTAAGTGTGACCCAGTGGTTAGTAGATCGATCCGAACCCACGGGGCTGAAACTGCGGGGAAAACAAAAAGCCAGTGGACACTACTTAACCATTGGATTGTTCATCTGTAATCCATATGCTATACATATCCTTGTGAATACGACGGAATTAGTCGCATTCCAACCAAGCGAATCATAACAGAGAAAATGACGCCCAACGTGGGGCCCACAACGTTGTTGTGAGTTCCTATATACATACTTGTATTATTTGTCTAGTCTTATTATTTGTCTTGTCTATTATTTTCTATTGATTTTATCACAAAGTTGATTACGGATTATATTACGGTAGGCATTACGGTATTTCTTTGGAATATTGGCGATATTGACTACAAGTACGTATCACAATCCGTTATACTGTATTCTTTCCCAATATTATCAATTTTTTTTCTCGTTTAACTTATTTGATGTACATGAAGTTTATTGGATTAACGGTATCGTCAAGCTGTATACATATATGCTAATAGCACCGGCCATAAATTTCTGAACATTGCTAAATTAAACAATATTTCTCTCGCAATGCTTATGTGATTTGTTTTTTTGGAATTATACGTTATAGAAACATATCTGAGATTAATACATTTGTTCGTAGCCAATTTCACATAAGATTTGCTTAGTAAAGTTGCACTCATTTAATTTCGCACTAACCTGTATTCGTTATCATAAATACCAAACAAATTATTTGTTTACATACAGCATTCACTATTCCTTAGAAAGTAAGGTCAGAAATTATTATTTAGATATTTCAATTTTTTTTTTATTTTTACTTGCATTTTTTTTAAATTATCGTTAATATGCCTTTGCGCCACAGCAGTGAGAATTTATTGGATGTATGTCTAATATGTCATGAAAATTTTGCGGATGCTAGAGAAATTCTTCGAACAGCTTGTTCCCACAAATTTCACAGAGTTTGCCTTCTCAACTGGTTGAAGAAAAATTCTTCATGCCCTCAGTGCAAAGCAGTTTGTACTAATCGTGAAATTATGAATTTAACTCCCAATCGCAATAGTGGTATTCAGACAAGATCACGTGTTGCTCATCAACCGAATGAAAATGAAGAAGCTTCTACTTTAGCAGGTATTATACCGAATGAAGATAGACTAGCGATAGACAACAATAGTACGAATAGAGATAGGGTTACGCTAAATGAAAACAACGACGAAAGTCGTATACGTAATATTGTTTCTGCTGTCATAACAGATCGACAAACTACAATATTCGATGATATTGAAAATCGCATTTGTCAAATAATTGAGAATAGAATCGAAAATAGTTTACTTAATGCGTTAACAAGACTGAATTTAAACCATATAACCCCTCGTGAAAATCTTCAAAATAACCAACATAACTCCACACCCGATTGGCCACCCGTGGTACCTGAACTTGTTGACAATAACCAGTCAAATTTCCATCGTCAAATCGATCCAATGCGTTTAAGTGATGCTTCTGTAGTCACTCATTCAGGAAAAATAGCACAGGTGATTTCCAACTGGGATATCAGGTTTGATGGTTCACCAAAATTGTCAGTGGAAAACTTTTTATATAGAATTGAATCACAAGTAATTGATACCCTAAGTGGAAACTTCAATGTGCTATGTGAACACGTACAGAGCCTGTTTCTGGGAGAGGCTAAAGATTGGTATTGGCGCTATCGTCGATCTGTCGATCGCATTACTTGGCCTTCGCTATGTCAAGCATTACGAACAAATTTTGATGCTCATAAAACCGACAACGAGATTGTCGAAGCAATGAGGTTGAGAAAACAGGGTCCGTCTGAATCTTTTGACGATTACCGTAATGCATTATATAAAATAGCAGAAGATCGGCGGGTATCGTTGGCAGAATGCGAAATGGTCGATATTTTGCAACGTGGTTTACGACCCCGTATACGACAACAACTCTTGTATGTAACAATAAACTCCGTAGTTGAATTGCGTAGGTTGTTCCTAAAAGGCGAAAGTTTATTCAACGAAATATCTAAACCGAACATACCTTCTTCTTCCTCTCACAATATAAGCCAACGCTACTTAAAGCATCGCCAAATTAACGAAATTCAGGGTGAGATAGATCTTGAAGATCTCGAAGGCGGCACAGCCATTGAGATAGATGAAGTGGTAAAACGTCAGTTAGTTTGTTGGAATTGCCGGCAAGATGGACATCGATATTTTGACTGCTTCCAAGAGAGAACTGTTTTCTGCTACGGTTGTGGTGCTGCGGGTATTTACAAGCCAAATTGTTCTACTTGCAATCCGGGAAACTCGAAATCGAGCGAAGTTTCCTAACCGAAGCTTCGCAAAGACCACACGACGAAAAATTAAAAACAATTCGTACACAACCAGCAGTACAAATAAACGCCGATAACCACTTAAGTCTGAAGCCATATGCAGAGCGTTTAAAGAGTTATCACAACATCCGAAATAGGATATTTAATAACCCATCAAGTGTGTTACAGCGTACACCAAAGCGTTCTTCCATACGTATTAAGAATTTTTGGAAAAATGTTAAAAAGAATAGACTACAACTTGCAAGTATTATCGCATCCATTAAATGTAAACCATTAGATTTAAGGCCTTATGCAGAAATAGAAATGTTTGACAAAAAGTTTTTGGGGTTATTGGATAGTGGTGCTCAGGTATCTTGTATCGGGGGTGCACTAGCCAATGAAATTTCTCAGCAAAATGGTTTTAAACATAGTAATACTTCAGTGCAGACGGCTGATGGGAGGAAACAATTAGTGTTTGGAAATATTTCAGTTAATGTCAAATTTAGAAACAATATTGAAAGCATAATTTTTTTTTGTAGTGCCATCCGTGTCACAAGAAATTATTTTAGGAATTGATTTTTGGCAGAAATTCAAAATTGCGCCAAATATTATAACAGAAATTCAAGTTATCCACGATGAAAATAAAGTGGTGGAGAATATATTGCCACTGTCAGAGGAACAGTCAAAACGTCTAAATGCAATAAAAACTTTATTCCCATCCTACGAAAGAGAAGGTCTTGGTAAAACTGCTCTAATGAAACACATAATAGAACTTGAACCAAATGTCCGTCCGATTAAGCAAAGATATTTTCCGATTTCCCCGGCCATTGAAAAGCTAGTCCATAATGAAATAGACGAAATGTTGCGCTTAGGCGTCATTGAAGAATCACCCAATAGTCCTTGGTCCAGTCCGGTTGTGTTAGTGAGGAAACCAAATAAGATCCGATTATGCTTAGACTCCAGGAAAGTAAACAGCTTCACCATAAAGGATGCATATCCTTTGCCGCACATTGATGGTATTTTGAGCAGATTACCAAAGGCTAAATTTATCACTTCATTAGACCTAAGACGTGCATTTTGGCAAATTCCTCTTGCAGAATCTTGTAGAGTACCCAATAGACCACTATATAGATATTGTGTTATGCCATTCGGCCTTTGTAACGCTCCACAAGCTCTCTGTCGATTGATGGATATGGTAATACCTGCACACCTCAAAAATAAAGTTTTCGTTTATTTAGATGATTTACTAATCGTTTCTGAAGAATTCAACTTGCACATGTCCATTCTAAGTGAGGTAGCACATTGTTTCAGGAAGGCAAATCTAACAATAAACGTAGAGAAAAGCAAATTTTGTATTAAGGAAGTTAAATATCTTGGGTATGTTGTAGGAAACGGTACCTTGCGTCCTGACCCTGAGAAAATTTCAGCAGTCACGGATTATCCTACACCAACGAATATAAAACAGCTACGACGGTTCTTAGGAATGGCAGGGTGGTATCGTCGATTTGTAGAGAACTACGCTACAGTATCTAACCCACTAACGAACTTATTACAGAAAAGTCGACATTTTAAGTGGTGTGATGCTGCCCAAATTGCATTTAATGCTTTAAAAGAAAAATTGACAACTGCGCCCGTGCTAACTAGTACAAATTACGAGAAGCCTTTCATAATTCAGTGTGACGCAAGCAAATTAGGAGTAGGTGCAGTTCTTTCGCAGAAAAATGAGGACGGAATTGAAATGCCTATAGCTTACTTTTCCCATAAAGTAAACAAATCACAAAGTAACTATAGCGTCACTGAACTAGAATGCTTAGCGGCCATATTAAGCTTAAAGAAATTCAGAGCATACGTTGAAGGACAAGAATTCACCATTGTAACCGACCACGCTAGTTTAAAATGGTTAATGCGTCAACCGGATTTATCTGGCAGATTAGCTCGCTGGTCGTTAAAACTTCAAGGGTTTAGCTTTAAAATCGAACACCGTAAAGGAACACAGAATATAGTACCCGACTTCCTTTCCCGTCAACAACTGGATGAAATTTATAACTTGGAAGTTCGCCCGCTAGTAAATTTGGAATCGCCTGAATTTTTGTCCAACTAATATGAAAAGCTGAAACAACACATTCTACAAAATCAAAATAAATTACCAGATCTAAAAGTTGTTGATAATCATGTATACAAACGTATAGAACATCCTAATGGTAACCCAGAAGATGAATCATTTACCTGGAAACTGTGGATACCATCTGCGTTGTGTAAGGACGTAATTGAGAATGCTCATATTCCACCGAACAAATGTCATGGTGGGATAGCTAAGACATTAGTAAGAATTCGGAAAAATATGTTTTGGCCAAACATGGTTGTCCACGTAAGAGAATACATAGGTAAATGTGAAATTTGTCACCAAAGCAAAGCTCCAAACCAAACACTTAGACCACCAATGTCATCCCAATACACTGTGGAACGACCCTTTCAAAAACTTTTTATCGATCTTCTTGGACCTTACCCTAGGTCGAAACGAGGGAATATAGGTATTGTCATTGTTTTAGACTCCCTAACCAAATATGTAGTTCTCAAACCAATCAAAAAATTTACCTCGTCAGTAATATGTGAGTTTCTTCGTGAAGATGTGTTTTGTTTATTTGGTACACCGGAAATCATACTAAGCGACAACGGAAAACAGTTCAAATCCACTCAGTTTAATTCCTTCCTAGAAGAACGTGGCATAATCCACAAGTATACCGCGCTATATAGTCCCCAAGCGAATGCAAGTGAACGTGTGAACAAATCTATTTTGCAAGGCATACGTTCTTATTTGAATAAAGATCAGACGCTTTGGGATAAACATATAATAGACATAGCAGAAGCACTTAGGAGTTCGATCCACCAATCGACAGGTTGTACGCCTTATTATGCGTTGTTTGGACAGCAGATGATCAACCATGCGGACGATTATAGGCTTTTGCGTAAATTGCAATCATTTGATGCCAGTGACATTGATAGAAATGATAAATTGAAATTAATAAGGCAGGCTATCACGGCAAATATAGCTAAAGCATTTGAATCATCGGCTGCCAGATACAACTTGCGGAGTTCTACTAAAACTTACCAAATCGGTGACACTGTTTACAGAAGAAACTTTGTTTTAAGCGATGCCGCAAACAAATTTTGTGCTAAACTTGCTCCAAAATTTTTAAAAGCAAAGATAGTTGGTATTAAAGGAAAGTGCATATATGAGCTCGAAGATGAGGATACATTAAAAAGAGAATTTTACCATATGAAAGACATACAAGAAAGGAAAATCTGATATATTGTTCACTTAAAATTTTGTAGCACCGCCGCAAAATTTTGAGGGGGGTAGTGTTCTGAACAGAAGTTTACAACGAAAAATATTTAAATTTTAAAAGATGTAATCATATAATACAACCTTGTTTAGAAAATATACCACTCTACTACAATTGTGAATTTTGTAGGGAATTTTATATATATTATAGGGAAATTATTCTTAATAATATTGCACGTGGGGCCTAATTGCAATTTCCGGAAGATCGAGCTTGACGCTGCATTTTTCCTGTTTCTTTCTGTTTTTGACTCTGGTGAGGAAGACATGTGTCGTGCAGAGCAAGGCTTAGTTTTTTTTCTATAAATTCAACATAGTATAGTAGAGTATATGTTTTAAAATAAAAATACATCGAAAAAAAATATACATAAAGTTAAAAGTAAGGGTTAAAAGCACCTACGAAACTGAGGCAAAATTTTCTTCTGATAATATAAAGACCACAATCCTATATGCAGATGATCTTGCAGATGAGAGAGAGCCACCCATATGCAGAATCGCAGTCATCGTCACCACCTCAGTCATATCATCGCTTATGTATATATATATATTATATAAGTATTTTGGCGCGTTTCAGATGGGAGTCCGTTTTTTTTTTCTTATTAGTTTTTGTTTTTTCTTACCCTAGAAAACTATTATAAATAAATTAATTCTACATATTAAGAAAAAAAAAGAGAAGAAAGAAAAAAAAGAAAAAAAAAACCAAAAACCTAAGTCTATAACCATATACGGTATAATAATTAATACGAAAATACAGTGAATAGTCGATATAGCTGAAATTTAAAATGAATATTAAAGTTTTATAAAACACCTATAATATCGAAGTATATACATATGGTTTAAAAGTTAAAAATAGTAACAAAAAGTAAAGTAAGACAAGAGGAAAATGAAATTAAAGTAAAAAAAATGTTGATCTAAATCGAGAAAAGACTATACGAGAAAAAAAATAAAAGGAGAGAGTGATTTATTATTATTAAGCATAAATATATATACATAACCCCCATTTAGCATGAGAGCAGAACGAGTTACAACAACAACGTTGGAGGCCTTCAATCGCTGTGTTGCTGAATATATCGTGAGTAACTAATTAAAATTTGTTTGCATGCAGATCAAATCGCTCTCCCAAATATATATTAATATATATAATATATATATGATATATAGACATATGTATATAGATATATGTAATGTACATATATATATATGGTTATTGACCTCTTTATTGTGCGTATATATATATTTGATAAATGCATTGGCTAGATCATCCGTTTATACAATTCCACTTTTCTTAAATACTTACTTCATACGTCATATATAGTTATAGATATATATACATATATATTACAGACATTATATATATATATATATATATATATATATATATATATATATATATATTTTTTTTTATTTTTTTTATTTAATTTATTTTTAATTTATTTAATTTCATTTTTGTTCACATATAAGATATAATAATCTTTTACATGCGCAGAGTAAACATGAAATAACAACTTCAAAGATATTAACAACAAATTGCTTAAAAAATAAATGAATAAAGTAATTGCTTAAAACTAAATAGGGCCGTCGAGAAAAGGGAAAAGGGAAAAGAAAAAGAAAAGAAAAGAAAGTGCGTGTGAAAGAGAGAGAGAGAATAGAGAGAAAGAAAGAAAAGAAAAGAAAAGAAAAAAAAAGTTTTAATTAAGGTTTGTTAGAGAAATGTAGAAGAATTAGGTGCTTAAAGTTTGCCATAGTAACAGCATTTTTAATATGTACCGGAAGTGAATTCCACAATCTAACAGCGCTAACGAAGAATAACCTACTAGAATTTTTGAAATTAAAACTTGGTATAAGAAGATTTCTGCCTCTACCCGACCTACAGAATTGAAGCTTATCATACAAGTACGCTGGACTCTGCGAGTGGATAAGTCTGTATAAAAAGATGCAATTTCTAGCATCAAGATAATTAAAAAAATCAACACCAAGAATATTTCCACTATAGGCCGAGACATGATCAAACTTTTTTAAACCGTAAATGTAACGAACAGCATTATTGAATGTTACACGTAATTTTTGCAAGGACCTGGAATCCAGCTTACTGTAAACAACATCAGAATATGTTAAAATAGGGATCAGCAATTGGAGAATTAATTTTCGTTTAGTTTCACATGGCACAAATGCTGCAGTCATTCTGAGGTTACGAAGAACAGAATACGACTTACTCACCACATTATTAATATGGTCTTCACAAGAAAGGGAAGAGTTAATAATAAAACCAAGATTCCTAACCTTGCTCACAAATTCAAGTTGGGTTCCGTTAAGAAAAATTGGTGAAATAGCATGAGAGTAAGATATTTTAGAAATTGGAAGAACATTCGATTTCAAGGGGTTCAACTGTAGCAAATTTACAGTCGCCCACTCGCCAATAGAACAAAGATCCTCATTAACTCTAAAACACAAATCCTCAACAAGACCAATAGGGCTTGACAAGTAAAGTTGAAGGTCATCAGCATATGCATGCATGTTGACATAACTGCAGACTGTAAAAATATCATTTAAGAATAATGAGAAAAGAAGGGGCCCAAGAACAGAGCCCTGTGGTACACCACTAGTTACCCTTTGAGACCTCTCCTTTAAATAACTTTCCATCAAACGAACAGCAGTATTCGAGAATCCGAAGTATTGTCTCAGCTTTATACACAGCAGAGAGTGGTTAACACTATCAAATGCTTTTGAGAAATCCAAGAGACACAACAGAGTCAAATGCCCTTTGTCATACTGTATTCTAATATCATCCAAAATTTTTACTACTGCGGTGGAGCAACTATGTCCAGCGCGAAAACCAGATTGAAGAGGAGATATGAGACCACACCCACTGATGTGACTGGAAATCTGCTCAGCCATGAGGGACTCGCAGACTTTTGATAAACATGACAGTATGCTTATTGGACGAAAATCAGCAGGTGTTGAAGGCATGGATTTTTTTGCAATGGGTATGACTGTAGCCATTTTCCAAACTTTTGGAAAACAGGAGGAAGTAAAACAATGGTTAACAATGTGTGTTAGAGGACTCAATACGTAGGGCAATACCAGTTTAATGAACTTAATAGCAATACCATCCTCTCCAACAGCATTAGACTTAATTTTGTTTAGACAACGTGCACGTCCATTTCACACACAGCATCAAACTGAAACCAGTCTTGAAATTTGGTAGACGTTTTGTGATGGAGAATCTTAGGCAAATTGGAAGCAGTGTTAACAATAAAAAAGTCATTGAGTTCTTGGGGATCAATCCGACATGTTTCAGAGTTACTACAACACACACCAATACTTTTTAAATTGTGCCACAGCTGTTTTGACGGTAATGAAGATTGAAGCTTCGATCTAAAAAACATCTTCTTCGACCACCTGACCATAGAGGTAGCTTCATTCCTTGCCCTTTTGTAATCCAGAAGGTTGCATTCAGTTGGATTTTTTTTCCATTTATTGTAAGTTTTGTGACGTTTCTTCAATGCTAATTTTACATTTTGCGTAAACCAGGGACACGAGCTATTAATCACACGGCGAGTTCTCAAAGGAACATGTTTGTCAAATAGTTTAGTAAGCTCAGTTATAAAGTAGTTTAATTTATCATCAACTGAACTAAAGAACCAACAGGTAGACCAATTGGTATCAAGTAAGTCATTGTACAGAGATGTGAAATCAATGAGTTTATAATCACGATAGACAAACATGTTCTCCGAGACGACTGGACTAAGACCAATATTCAAAGTACAAAAAATTAAGTCATGATCAGAGATAAAAGATATTTGATCAAATAATAACACCAAAGAGATATCAGATACCACAAATATGTCAAGTAAGCTAGGTTGAGAGTTGTTTGCAAATCTAGTCGGGATATTAGTATTGACAATGCTGAGGACAACCTCATATAAACCATCAATAAATCGCTTAATGTAACTATTATTAGTTAAAAGGTTCAGATTAAAGTCACCACATAGAACAAAGTGATCATAGTCAATCACACAATTAGAAATGGAAGTGAACAACGGGTCAATACAGAAGCTGTGATTGGGGTTATAAACGCAGGAGAGAAAAATTTTAGTATTAGTATCGAAAATTTCTATATTTATGAACTCTATCTCTAATCCACTAGATTTATTCAAAAACTTTACATTTAGACTAGATCTACAATAGATTGCAACACCTCCACCTCTTCTATCACACCTGTCATTGCGAAATAGTTTATAATTTCTTAAGTTGAGGTATTCATCCTTCACATCACTTTCAAACCACGTTTCAGAAACACATATGACGTCAACCAAGGAATCCTCAAATGCATACTTTACACAATCAAGTTTAAAATCATTAAGACTCCGGGCATTGAAGTGTACAATTTTAAGACCATTGTGGCGTCTACACATGATATTGATCAAGGTTTTGTGACTTTCATGAGCGCTGGAATCAATTTCATTCACAACCATAACACCAGAATGATGATAACAGCAAACAGTAAGCATTTATTTAGAAGTAGTATTAAGGGAGTTAAGAGTAATGAAAAAAGAATGATAGGACATAAAGCAGAAGATGAACGAAAGTGTAAAAGTGAATATAAGTAGAAGAATGAAGAATGCAACAGATACAAACAAGAATACGTAGTAATAATAAAACTATTTATTGATATTTTCAGCACCTTTAGATCCACCAGAACTAACTGCTCTCTCCAAATCCTCCACGCTACCAACGCGTATACATTCAGAATTCCTTTGCAGACGAATGTGAACAGAGCCACGATAAGTGAAAGCATTAAAGATAGTCTTGGTACGCTTAAGGGAAATCGCAGCATGCAAAAGCTTTCTAGTCTCCACATCAAGACTTTCATGTATGAACACATCATTTTCCAAGTCAAGCCCTGCCAATCTTAAATTCACTGCCCTCTTCCACTGTCTCCTATAATCGCCAAAAGCCTTCAAAACCTGATTACGATCGAAAGGAGTGTAAAACTTTACAACCACTAGTGAATTGATAATATCAGCTTTAGGCTTAACACGAAATATGTTCTTAATTTGTGGTGACATGAAATCGATGGCCCGGCAGATACAATTAAAAATGCCTTTGAGATTTTCGGCTTTAGAAAATGGCAATCCGTAGAGTATGGCATCCGACGAATGATCCACAGCGTTGTTGTTGCTATTGTTGTTTTTATTGTCAGTAATTTGCTTAGCCAACTCCTCACACCGAGTAGATAGAGCACAAATCTTATTTTCAAGTGTAAAAATTTTACTATCGTACTCTTTAAATTTGTCACTTATAGCACCAATTTCACTTTCCACCTTGTCCATAAGTCTACCCTCAGCACTGCTCAATTCACTAGCAAGACTCTTATGCAAATTATCAGAATATGATAGAAGGCGATCTTCAAGTCGTTTTATCTGTTCTGTAATACTTGCATTCAATCGCACTTCCAATCCATGAAGTTGTGCAGCGACCGAGTTTATTGCATTGCCGCTAATCTCCTGTTTAGGCGAATTTACAGATTTACTGCACGCCTTATGAGCGAGCTGCTGCTGACGCGTCAGTCTAGGAGATGGCGACATTAGCAAACTCAGATAGGTAAAATAGATAACAACAACAGTTTCAATTTATGTAAAGCCAAGAGAGTCACATCAACAGCGGCGAATTGAAGAGAAAGAGAATAAATGAAGAGAACAATACTCAGAGTGCACAAAGTGAGGAGAACTAAACACAGAATATGATATATAGTTGATACCGTTAAAATTGATTCTTTAGTTCTGTTGTTGTTAATTTAGTATTCATGTGGATATTTAATGTTTTGTTTAATGTTTTTCACAAATGCAAGTGCGTCAACAAATAGCTTCTTTGTTTTCTTTTTCACGACACACCATACAACAACTGATCAACAATATTGCACGATTCTTATGATCAATCTTTTAGATCAACTCAATCAATTAATTAGTTTGTAAATTAAAACTCAAAGAAAAAAAAAAGAATAAACACGTCCGACTACAACGATGACTCGTTTACTGATATTGCTGATAAACTTTATAAATATTATAAATACTATATTTTCTAATGTGTATAACTTCGTAAGTTATTTTTATTTTTCCTTATATTATATATGAAATTGTTTATATTCGGTCCATGAATCTCTAAAATGTGTTATTAAACTACTTATAACCGACCTGAAATCTAAGGTGTAGTGAATGTGTTGGTAATTGGGGCTTATAAATAATATCGTAGAAGCCATGGAAGGGCGGGTAGTGAACAGCCAGCCGGCTGCTGGTACTAGTGCGATAACAGGTCGGTGCATTATTTCTATTTCCTTTTGCTTTGTTAGATGTTATCTCTAAAAGTGTGCAATTATCTTTTCTCGCGTTGCGTTCGTCTTTGTAGTCTGGAGGCGTAAGTGTGACCCAGTGGTTAGTAGATCGATCCGAACCCACGGGGCTGAAACTGCGGGGAAAACAAAAAGCCAGTGCACACTACCTAACCATTAGATTGTTCATCTGTAATCCATATGCTATACATATCCTTGTGAATACGACGGAATCAGTCGCATTCCAACCAAGCGAATCATAACATTATTGTCTCTGTTACCTGGCTGAATATTTCTTATCCCTGCCGTATTGCATACTTGGCTTCAGACCGGACACGTTGGGTTTGTGTCTAACCAAGATCGGATACAGCTCAAGTGAAACTTATGTTTGCAATTTGTTTCTATGCACTCAGAATTAGCTAGTACGTCACTATAAATAATGCATATTGCGGAATTCACATTCTAATTTTGAAGAAATCTTAAAAATTAAGTAAAGCATAGAAATTCATGAAGAGTGAAGAAAACTTATTTATATTGTTATAAATGTTAAGTAAGTAAGCTCAAAATTATGCTGAATTTTACGAAAAAAAAATTAGCAAGATTTTTAGGGTTTCTCACTAAAGTTTTAGATATGCTTGAATATATTTCGGAATACATCCAGAAACATGTAATCTTCAAAAGCATACGCTAAGCAAATGAAGTAAAAACTGTGTGACGGTATTGGCTGCTGGTATGAAATCCACTTTTGAATATACATAGGTCCGATCTATACAATATCGAATCGAAACGAGTTCATTGCGGATCTCAGGTAAGCGAAATCACTGGCCTGAATACAGAATGATCCATA
The DNA here is from genome assembly GCA_963854835.1 of Megamerina dolium. Lineage (NCBI taxonomy): Eukaryota > Metazoa > Arthropoda > Insecta > Diptera > Megamerinidae > Megamerina > Megamerina dolium. The sequence goes on from OY978530.1 coordinate 50,131,516, forward strand.
TACTGCATAATCCTGCAACTTCCATCTAACCCAGTAGTTATAAAAACAAACACGATATCGACAAAAAAAAGAAGAATTACTAGTGTGTCAGCGGATAGCATCCAAAATCGTCCAGATTACTAAAATTCCAGCATTACCACTTAGACCCGAATACGAAAGTTAGATCGTAAATATAATAATGTAGAGCTACCATAAGAGTTGTAAAAGAAACAGTTGTTTTACTCACGAAGGAATGTACAACCCGTATGGCATTATGCCACACGTTGGTGCCAGGTTGTTACCCAAAAAGGTAACAAACCTTCTTCCTATCAGTAGTTGGGAAAGAAGGGTTCTGGCACAGAGGTTTAGAGGTTTAATGACGTCATCGGTTTATATATAGGATATTTAATTGGAGTTGAGCTTTAACGATCGCGGTAAATGAAAGATGTTTTGGATTCAAAAAGTAAAGGAGGGTGACAAGTATTGTATATGCAAGGGCGGTTGGAAATAATTTAATATTATTCATGTTGATGTTGTTAGGGAATACTTAAAAATTTATTTGACTCCAGAAGATGGGATTAGCACATTATTCTTTACTATGACAAAAGGAGGACAGAGACCTGACACCATACTTGATACAAGTTTCACATTTAATATAAAGGAGCATGTAAAAATTGAAGTGATTGATTACATATGATTCACAATTTAGATCGTCCTGTATATTCGAAGACATTGACAGAACAAATAAAAAAATCAATGAGGCTGAGAAATTCCAAGCGCCGTCAGGTTCTCCAGTACTTGGTCTTTCCACCGGAGGTTGGGTCTTCCTCTTCTGCGTCGTCCTCCAGCGGGTTCCGAATATAACACCTTCTTAGCCGGAGCGTGTTCTTCCATTCGCTCGACATGACCTAGCCAGCGCAGCCGCTGGATTTTGATGCGCTTTACTATGTCAATATCGGCATACAGCTCGTACAGCTCATGGTTGTACCTTATTCGGTACTCGCCACCAACGCAAATAGGTCCAAAGATCTTGCGTAGGACTTTTCTCTCGAAAACTCCAAGCATTCGCTCATCCGCCAGGATTCAGCGCCATATGTTAGGACAGGCATGATTAGAGACTTGTAGAGTATAGTTTTCGTTCTTCGAGAGAGGGCTCGACTTCTCAATTGCTTACTCAGCCCAAAGTAACACCTGTTAGCAAGAGTTATCCTACGCATGATCTCCAAGCTGACGTCATTACTGCTGTTAATGCTGGTTCCAAGATAGACAAAGTCCCTTACTACTTCAAAAGCGTAGTTGTCAACAGTGACGTGCTGTCCAAGACGCCGGGACTCTTTGTTTGTTGACACTAGATACTTCGTCTTGCCCTCGTTCACCGTGAGACCCATCCGACGCGACTCGCGACTCTCTTTCCAACTCTGAGAATGCTGCACTGACTGCTCGCGTGTTCATGCCGATTATGTCAATATCGTCGGCATACGCTAACAGCATGACACTTTTGTTGAAGATAGTGCCATTATGTCGTAGATCAGCAGCTCGTATTATTTTCTCCATAATAAGATTGAAGAAGTCACACGATAACGAATCACCTTGTCTGAAACCCCGTTCGGTATTAAACGGTGCGGAGAGGTCCTTCCCAATTTTCACTGCACAACGGGAGTTATGCAGTGTCATTCTACAAAGTCGAATGAGCTTTGTAGGAATACCGAACTCAGACATTGTTGCGAAGAGGTAATCCCTTACCGGACTGTCGAAAGCGGTTTTATAATCAACAAATAGGTGGTGTGTGTCGATCTGTTTTTCTTGGGTCTTTTCCAGGATTTGGCGCAGTGTGAAAATCTGGTCGATGGTGGATTTACCAGGTCTGAAGCCACACTGATAAGGTCCAATCAGGTTGCTGAGCATAGGCTTCAACCTTTCACACAGTACGCTCGATAGAACCTTGTATGCGATGCTCAGGAGACTTATTCCACGGTAGTTGGCGCATATTGTCAGGTCTCCTTTTTTATGTACAGGACAGAGAACACTGAGCCTCCAATCATCAGGCATGCTTTCATCCGACCATATTCTGCTTATGAGCTGGTGCATGCGGGTGAGCAGCTCATCGCCTCCGGTCTTAAACAACTCGGTAGGCAGGCCATCAGCACCTGCAGCTTTGTTGTTCTTCAGCCTTAAAATGGCCGTTTTAACCTCGTCATAGTCGGGTGGTGGAACATCAACACTATCATCATCTGTAATTGGGTTATCGGGCAATCTCCTCCACTGGCGGAATTGTTCGTAGCATCGCCATTCAGTAAAGTGGAGAAGTGTTCCCTCCATAGGCTCAGTACACTCTGGACATCTGTAACTAGATTCGCATTTCCATTTCGACAAGAAGAGGCTCCGGGATTTAAACCTCCACTCAGGCACTTGATCTTTTCGAAGAATTTTTGAGTCTCATTCTTGTCGATACACATCTCTATCTCCTCACACTCGCGTCTTTCATATTCTCTTTCCTTGCGCCTGAAAAGACGTCTCTCTGCTCTCCTTTTCTGTCTGTACCGCTCCTTAAGAGCTCGCGTTGCACCTGCACGCAGGGTTTTTCTGTAGGCGGCGTCTTTCTCTGCGTTAGCGTCGCGACACTCCTGATCAAACCACTCATTCCTCAGAGGCCCGTAGTAACAGATTACCTCCTCGGCAGCAGTAGTCATGGAGTGGGATATATGTGTCCACCGTGCGCATGTATCATCAAGTGGGGGAGTGTTCTGCATAAGCAGATCCGATAGTCGAGTGGAAAATGCATCTGCTGTCTCTGGTGATCGCAGCTTACTGACGTCGAGCTTTCTCTGTGTGGGACTTCTCTTGTTATTTGCGACACATAAGCGTGTGCGCACCTTAGCTGCAACAAGGTAGTGATCCGAGTCGATGTTGGCACCACGGATCGATTTCACGTCCATCACACTGGAAGCATGCCTTCCGTCAATCACCACATGATCAATTTGGTTTCTTGTTCTTTGTTATATATATATATATATATATATATATATATATATATATATATATATATATATATATATATATATATATATATATATATATATATATATATATATATATATATATATATATATATATATATATATATATATATATATATATGTAAATCTATACACACACACACATATATATATAAAAAAAAAAAAAATAATAAATATGTGGCCACATAAAGCCCCAAAGGGCTCATTGGCCTAGCGTCTCTTCCATTACTGTTGTGCGTGTTAATTTTGGACAATATTAGAAGGGACCTACTTATTTTAGCCGGTTCCGAATGGCAAAACCCTTGTGACATTACTTTTTCTGAGCTTTGTCACAGAGTTCTTTTTATGTTACTGTTGGAAGAATTGCCAGTTGCTTGCCGACAGGTGGGTACCGTTCGAAAGAAAAATCAACACACTAACCACTGAGCTACGGCACCCACAGATAAAGGGAATGTTTAAATCACGTATACAGAGCTACATTTACAAAAATCACCTCTGTGCCCGAACCCTTCTTTCCCAACTACTTCTATCTGCGGCAAGAACCAAAGTTTAACCAGAGAGATATGGGTAGGTGTATGATTAGGGAGCGGATATGAATACCTAGCATTGCTTCAGCTTAGCTCAGGGCAGATGGAAGTGGGCTTGCTTCTTCATCATACCTCGAAGGCCGTACAAAAATCCAAAAATAACGATATAATAATCAAAACCAGCAAAAACAAGGACACTACACAAACTGGGACAGACAAGAGGGATTTTGGCACAAACAAACCAACTACAACCATACGATAGGGCCATTAATTCGTTAGTTTAGCACTTCATTTTATAAAAATTGTTAATTTATAATATATATTAAGTCCATATAAATAAATGTGTATACACGCTTAAATATGAAAGAAGTAATAAACAAATTATCAATTATTAACTAAAGTGAAGAAAGTGTTAAAGAAGCCACACAAAAAGTAAAGTTGATACTACATATAAAAATCAATCATGAATAACTTACAACTGTCCATCGTAGCGACGTTGAGCTCAGCGACGTTCTATGCAGCGAATGATGATGCGATTTATATGTTGTTTTAGATGCGCTAAATGTTAATTAGTTTGACTACTTGTGATAAATGGGAGAGGAATTATACATATATAGCTATTATTGTTAAGAAAAATCGCAAAAAGAAAAATGATTAAATTAAAACTTTTCAATGCGCAACGTTCTATTCAAATCGAAGTTTTATAACAGAATGAAAATCGCTTACTGAGCAGAAAAATAAAAAATCAAGTATGTTTTCTTAGTATTTGTGCCTTTCGTGTGCTTGCTATATCAATTCTTCTAAACAGTAAGTAGCGAGTGAATCAAGTGTATTATTTTAGGGCAGAGTCATTATGTAACATCAGAATCTGCGTGTCGTAAGGAAATAAAATTTTAAATAGAAGAAGAAGAAGAAAACCATTTATTTTAGGGCGAACCTCAAAACTTCCCCCACCCTTGACATATTCTAGACGATCCAAAGCCGGAGAATAGTATTCCAATTCCGTGAAATATAATACAATAATTTTTTTTACTTACTTACTTATATGGCTATTACAACCGAAAATCTTTCCTTCGTTAGCTGGCGCCAGTTAGAAACTCCAAGAGCTGACAAGTTCTCCAGTACTCGATCTTTCCACCGAAGGTTAGGTCTGCGCACTCCTTCAGCGGATTCCGAATATAACATCTTCTTAGCTGGACTTTGTCTTTCCATTCGCTCGACATGACCTAGCCAAGGCAGCCGCTGAATTTTAATGTGATTTACTATGTCAGTGTCCGCATACAGCTCATACAGTTAATGGTTGTACTTTATTTGATACTCGGCACCAACGCAAATAGGTCCAAAGATCTTGCGTAGGACTTTTCTCTGGAAAACTTGGAGCATTCTCTCATCTGAGGTGGATATTGTCCAAGTTCGGTCCCATATGTAAGGACAGGCGTGATGAGAGACTTCTAGAGTGTGGATTTTTTCTCGAGGCGAGCTCGATTTTTCAATGGCTTACTTAGTCCAAAGTAGCACCTGTTAGTAAGAGTGATCCTTCGCAATATCTCCAGGCTGTCGTCATTACTGGTGTTAATGCTGGTTCCAAAATAGATAAAGTCCTTCACTACTTCAAAAGCGTATTTATCAACAGTGATACTAGGTACTTCGTCTTGACCTCGTTCACCGTAAGACCCATTCGACGCTACTCTCTTTTCAACTCTGAGAATGCTGCACTGACTGTTCGAGTGTTCATGCCTATTATCGGCATGTGCCAATAGCATGACACTTTTGTTGAAGATAGTGCCATTATGTTGTATCAACATCATAATAAGATTGAAGAAGTCGAATGATAACGAACCAGGTTCCCATTGTTGTCACGACAGAAAGAATGACATCCTTGTACATCGCTAAATGGTTTGTTACATGTTATTCCTTTAGATATACTGGGGAAGCAATTAGCACCTCAATCCGCAATTATAGTCAGATCAATTTCGGAATGGTGCTGCAACGGTAAGCGACACTCAACAATTCTGAACCAATATAGCTATGAAACGACAAAGTTGACGTTCGACAACAAGATAATTACATCTGAACGGAAGTATGGGAACACTTCTACATCGACTGCTCCAAACTTGACGGACAGGTGGGAGCAGAAGTTGTCTGCGAAACACTTGGACTTCGCATGGCCTTTAGACTGAAGGACTACTGAAGTGGTTTTCAAGCAGAGGTGTTGGCGATTCACGAAGTGATGAACTGGCTTAAGTGTAACGTTATATCACAAGTGGATCTAGGTATTTTTACTGTTAACTAAGCACCAATAGAATCCTCAGATTCAGTTTACTTGAATTCATTAGTAGTCGATAACCGCATAACATCTCTTAACGAGATGTCCAAGCAGTTCAACATTCACCTCGAATGGGTGCCAGGGCACAATGACATATCAGGAAGCGAAACCACAGACGAGCTAGCAAAGAAAGGTACAACGTTGCAAACCCTTTCTGATAAGTATTGGCATTACAATGGCGACGTGTAAACTTATTCTAGCCTCGGACGCATTACAAAAGACGAATACCAGAAGGGAGTTGGTACACTCGTGTGCAAATACTCGATCGATCTGGCTGGCAGTGAGCATAAAGGAACAAAGGACCTACCAGCACCCAACAGACACGCGGTTAGTATGCCGGCGAGAGTTATTACGGGGAATTGCCTTACAGGGAGGCATGCAAATAGGCTAAGTAACCAAAGTTGGTTCCAAAGAGAAATGAGGCATCCGTCCTGCTGCATCACAGAGGTCCTCATTCGGCCTAAGTCTGTCTGTGCAAGTAGAGCGCTGCCTACCTACCTACCTACTTACGTAATCCGAAGATATACCTGCAGTCTGAATTTTGTAAAATAAGAAAGTTTTTTTTATCAATATCTAGTATTTTCATCCAAACTACTTACCTTTTTGATTAAATTTTAATTGCCTGTAAGAATGACCACGAAATAAACTGCGTGTTTACAGCCCTATTTATAATTAAAACTTTTACTGAATATTATGTAATTAGAAACAATGTTCCAATATTTGCAATGAATGAACAAATAGAAGCTCTCATATATTGCGACGAAAATTCAAGTGTTAAAACTGATTGTACTAATAAAAGTAATCTGCATTTGGCAACCGTTATCTTTTTAACATCTTAATACTCATTCAATTTGCAATAACATATAATATTAAGAAACCAATTCATTTAGCGATCATATTTTTTTCAATTAAATCCCCCCAGATTACCAAAAACACACACTATGCAATGATTCAGAACATTCAAGAGTGTTTGCAACTATATAAACATTTTGTAGAATGGTTGACATATTTCATCAACGGTTCAACACAATCAAAAGTGTCTGAAATTTCGTCAACCATCCGAGAACTACAAATGAATTTATTAAGTGATGTTGTTTACCCACAACAACAACTTATCCAACGACCTACATATCTAACGAGAAGATACAATCAAGTTCTACTTAGAAGAAACACCAACCGACAATCAATGACAGCTTATGAAATACGTTGTCCGATAAGAAATGATCCACGTTTTAGTATAGACATCTACAGACTTCAGAGAATGGAAGATCGTACTCGTCCAACTATGAGAATTTGTCCAGCTAATTATCGACTACCATTAGCCTAGCTATGTATTTAAATAATATTTCGACGGAACCATTAGTATTTAACATTATTAATACTTTATGACTAAATATTTTCTTATATAACTAAAATCATTAGTGAACTAAATTAATTGGTTCGGGTGACATACAATGCGTGTCGCGCATGTACAGCGTAGGCTCCTATGGAAGCCTTTCCACATGAACTTAAGTGAAATAAAAGAACTTTCGGCAGGCACTATATTTCATACAACCAAAGGTTGGTCTTTATTGAAAGCGTAGCCCTTTATATACAATTTCTATAATTGTTATACTCTACCAGCGTTTCCAATACTCTTCCCTATTTCCAATGCACTTTTCTATCGACCAATTATTAACGCAGGTCAATTGGCCGATCTTGAATAATTTCATAATTTCCACCACCCGACCATGACGTCGTCAGGGAGGCCATTTCTAAGCTGAAAAACAACAAAGCTGCAAGTGCTGATTACATTCCTGCCGATTTGTTTAACAAAGGAGACGATGAGCTGGTCACCACCATGCACCAGCTCATAAGCAAAATATGGTCAGATGAAAGCACTCCCGATGATTGGAGTGTTTTCTGTCCCATACACATGAAAGAAGACCCCACATTTTGCGCCAACTCCCGTAGAATAAGTCTTCTTAGCATCGCATACAAAGTTATATCTGTGTGAAAGGTTGAAGCCTATACTTAACAACCTGATTGGACCTTATCAGTGTGGCTTCAGACCTGGTAAATTCACCATCGACCAGATTTTCACACTGCGCCAAATCCTGGGGAAGATCCAAAAAACAGATCGACACACACCATCTATTTGTTGATTATAAAGCAGCTTTCGACAGTCCGGTAAGGGAAGGGATTAAATCTACACAACAATGTCGGAGTTCGGTATTCCTGCGAAGCTCATTCGCCTTTGCAGAATGACACCGTGTAACTCATGTTGTGCAGTGAAAATGGGGAGGGACTTCCTCCCGCCGATTAATACCGTTTAATACCAAATTAACATAATCGGCATGAACTACGCTTTTGAAGTAGTGAAGGACCTTGTCTATCTTGGAACCAGCATTAACACCAGTAATGACGTCAGCCTCGATATATTGCGAAAGATCGCTTTTGCAAACAAGCTAAGTAAGCAATTGAGAAGTCGAGCCCTCTCTCTAGAAACGAAAACCACACTCTACAAGTCTCTCATCATGCCTGTCCTTACATATGGCGCCAAAGCGTGAACAAAGATGAGAGAATGCTCGTAGTTTTCGTGAAAAAAGTATTACGCAAGATCTTTGGGCGTATTTGCTTTGGTGGCGAGTATCGAATAAGGTACAACCATGAGCTGTATACCGACACCTACATACTAAAGCGCACTCATATTCAACGATTGCGCTTGCTAGGTCATGTCTAGCGAATAGAAAAACAGAGTCCAGCTAAGAAGATGTTATATTCGGAACCCGCTGGAGGACGACGCGAAAGAAGAAGACCTAACCTCCGGTGGAAAGACCGAGTGCTGGAGAACTTGTCAGCGCTTGGAATTTGTAACTGTAAGTTGTCTTCCAAAGCGTGCTAGATTCGGCCTAAATCGATTTTCGGTTGTAGTGGCCACATAAGTAAGTAGGTAAGTATGTAAGTATTGATTGATAATGCACATACATACAGCGTTCCAATAGTAGCTGTGGTACTTTGTTATCAGTATTGGATTTTAGTTATGGATCGCTACACGAAAGAGCAACGCAATGAAATCGTCGTATTTTGGATCTTAAATTCCTAGTCAATGCAAATACTGCGATCGATTCACAGAAAATGGGTTCGCAATCATTAGTGAAGCAACTGTGCGCAACAATGTGAATAAATTTTATCAAACTGAATCCGTGCTTGATGTTTCGAACCCAACCAGAGTGCGGAATGCACAGATTGCTGAGGACATTGCTACCGTAAGTGAAAGTGTCGTCGAGACCTTCGGAATGTCTATTCGCTATCGTTAGCAACAATTTTCCATTTCCCCGACCTCCATGCATCGACTTTTGCACTTGGACTTGAAGTTACACCCATATAAAGTTCAATTGACGCAGCAGCTGTTGCCTTGTGAATATGCAAAACGCCGTACATTCGATGATTGGGCCCTGCAAATGATTACTGAAGATGATGATTTAGTCATCATCTTTTCGGACGAGGCTTGTTTCCACCTCTGCGGCTATGTTAACAAGCAAAACTGCCGTATGTGCGGCACGGAAAATCCACACGTCATTGTTGAGAAGCCAATACATCCACCGCGAGTCACTGTTAGGTGCGGTTTATGGGTCGGAGGCATCATCGGGTCGTAAATTTTCGAAGGTGAGGACGGAAACATCAAAAATGTCAATTCTGAGCGGTACCACACTATGTTGGAGGATTATTTTGTGTCGGAGGTTGAAGCTCAGAGCCTGGACGATATGTAGTTTCAACAGTACGACGCTACACCAAACACAATTTGGACTTTTTGTGTCGCAAATTTTCGAACCGTGTAATTTATCGTCGAAATGATATGAATTGGCCGCCCAGATTATGCGATTTGACGCCGTTAGACTTTTTCCTGTGAGATTACACGAAGGGCAAATTCTATATGAATAGTCTAAAGACGATTCCAGACTTAAAAAGCAATATTACTTCCGTGATTCGGGCAATTCCGGAGGTCATACTGCAAAATGCCATCAAGAATATGACCGAAAGAGTAAAATATCTACTATTATATACTAATATCTAAATATATCCGCTAAATAATTTTCCATACATAATCTTATTGTGGGGTCTTTCGGACGAAATAAAATATTTGGAAAAATTCCGAACCATTTGCGTTTTATTCAAAATCGAAGTACCACACGTCTTAATGGAACACCTTGTTGTATATACATTGTTATCGTTATATAATTCACAAATATTTAATACACCTAACACAAAACCCAACACAAAACCCAACACAAAACATATAACAAAAAAAATATATATTTCTTTTTATATAAAAAGTATTTCTTTGCACATACTATCTGAGCGCAAAGAAATAAGCCGAATGTATGTTATCTTTTCTTCTTTTATGTTTATGGCTCTTTGTATTTTCTCCTGTATTCTAAGTGTCTCTAACGTATACCGTTTGTTTTGTTTGCTCTCTATGTCTAATATTGTCGTGTTATCAAAATCAGCTGTATATCCAGTGTCCAAAATATGCTGTGTGAGTGCTGTTGCTGATTTTTTGTTTTATAATATCTGATATAAAAAAATAATAAAAATAATTATAAAATATCATAATTTAAAAAAATTAAAAAATTAAAAAAAAATTAAGTCGAGATCCGGTGTCGAACCCGTACACGTAGTCAAAGTCAGGTGGTGGCACGAACCCACAGAGCACTAATGCCAAAACACAACTTCGATGTGTATTAAGTTTGTATATTTGCTTCTAAAAAATAAAAATAAAAAATAATATTTCTGTCAATTTGACAGTAAGTGTGTAATTTCCTCCTACAACAAGAGTTTTTCGCTGCCCTCTTGTTTACCCTGGCTGGCTGAGTGTTGCCCAGCTGGAAAACAAAGGCACGCGTTACAATATGCTCAGAGAGTCTCGTCCCTAATTCTCTCTAAGTTGTACCTATATATATCTGATCGCATTTGTTATTGCCATTACCTTGAAAATTAGATGTTGTCGTTGGTCATTATTGTCTTATTAAGTGTTTTATATCTGTGGGTCTGGGGATATAGTTGTTGTCAAGATTACAAATTGGTTTGTCTACATTAATGCTACTTCGATGTAATTTGTTATTCAATATATTTCTAATGAGATACATAGGATAACTATTCTTTTTTAATATATTTTGTGATTTCTTAACATTTCGTTCTGGTGGGATATATGCAATACTTTTGTAATGGGATTGTTGATCATATTTATTTCGCATTTCATCGGTTAGTTCGAATGGTAATTTATAAGTCTGTATGACGATGTAGTTTGGTATACCAATTTAGAATAATGTATATACTCTGATTCTCTTCGAGTTCCAATGTAAATTTCAGTGTGGTGTGATATTGATTGAATGTTTTCAGGACCGTATCAATATCTCCTTTCTTTACTATTGCCAAAATATCCTCTACGTATTTAACGATGAAGTTGAAGTTGATGTTGTGCTGTTTCAATTCTAGTAGTGTTGTATCATGCAAATTATCCATGACAATATCTGCAATCGTAGGTGATAATGGATTGCCCATTGGCATTACATATATTTGGTTGTATATGTTGTTATTCCCGCAAAAATAATTGTTATCCCTCAAACAAAATTCCCGTATTTTAAAAAATTGTGGTGTTTAATTGTGTCCCAATGCTTCAATTATCTTAATTGATACATATGTTGAGATATTCGTAAAGGGTTATCCATTTCGCGGTTTCAAAAGTATAGGGCTAGAATTCGACATCTGTCAAACTGAGTTGTTAACGCATTAAAATTGTAAAAACCTACTACAAAAATGGTGATTCTGCCACAGCCACATATCGTGCTTTAAGAGGAGATTATGGTTTACATAATCGTCCAACTACGCAAGCAATTGGCAAAATTGTGAAGAAATATGAAGAGACTGGATCGGTTACAGATATTGTAAGGCCTGTGCATCATCGTTTCGCTCGTACCACCGAAAATATCGCTGCTGTAAGTGAAAGTGTTGCCGAAGACCCGAATGTGTCGACTCCTCGTCGTTCTCAGGAATTAGGACTGTCTTACGGCACATTATGGCTTATTTTGCATTTGGATCTACACCTACATCCATATAAAATCCAGCTCACATAACAACTGAAGCCAGCTGACCATTCACAACGTCGTAGATACGTCGAATGGGTGCTTGAACAACAGGCGGTGGACGGCGATTTTTCGAACAAAATTTTCTTCAGCGACGAAGCACATTTCTCACTCGGTGGGTATGTTAACAAACAAAATTGTCGTATTTGGGGTTCTGAGAATCCTCAAGTAATTGAAGAGAGGCCACTACATCCACAAAAAGTCACTGGTGCGCTCTTTGGTCCGGAGGTGTGATTGGACCTTACTTCTTCGAAAACGACGATGGAACGACTGTCACCGTCAATTCGGAGCGTTATGTTCATATGATAACCGACTTTTTTTTCCTGCTATTGAAGAATACGACTTAGAGAATATGTGGTTTCAACAAGACGGTGCCACATGCCACACAACTCGAGCGAATATGGCTTTATTGCAAGAGAAATTTTCTGGCCGCGTAATTTCTCGTCGTGGCGATATCAAGTGGCCACCAAGATCATGCGATTTGACACCGCTTGACTTTTTTGTGGGGCTACGCGAAAGACCGTGTTTATGCAGATAAACCTTTAACTCTTGAGCACCTAAAAACCAACATTCGTCACGTTATGGCTGAGATACCGCCCAATATGTGTCAAAAAGTGGTCGAAAATTACCTCAAAAGAATCGATGCTTGCAACAATTCGCGTGGTAGTTATTTAAATGATGTAGTATTTCACACATAATGTCAACGTTCAAACTTTATAATAAAAAAAAAAAAAAAATACTGGAGAAAGGTTCTCCAGTACTTGGTCTTTCCACCGGAGGTTTGGTCTTCCTCTTTTGCGTCGTCCTCCAGCGGGTTCCGAATATAACACCTTCAAGCGTGTCCAACGAATGGAGCGTGTTCTTCCATTCGTTCGACATGACCTAGCCAGCGCAGCCGCTGGATTTTGATGCGCTTTACTATGTCAATATCGGCATACAGCTCGTACAGCTCATGGTTGTACCTTATTCGGTACTCGCCACCAACGCAAATTACTCGAAAACTCCAAGTATTCGCTCATCCGAGGTGGAAATTGTCCAGGCTTCAGCGCCATATGTTAGGACAGGCATGATGAGATACTTGTAGAGTATAGTTTTCGTTCTTCGAGAGAGGGCTCGACTTCTCAATTGCTTACTCAGCCCAAAGTAACACCTGTTAGCAAGAGTTATCCTACGCATGATCTCCAAGCTGACGTCATTACTGCTGTTAATGCTGGTTCCAAGATAGACAAAGTCCCTTACTACTTCAAAAGCGTAGTTGTCAACAGTGACGTGCTGTCCAAGACGCCGGGACTCTTTGTTTGTTGACACTAGATACTTCGTCTTGCCCTCGTTCACCGTGAGACCCATACTACGCGACTCGCGACTCTCTTTCCAACTCTGAGAATGCTGCAATGACTGCTCGCGTGTTCATGCCGATTATGTCAATATCGTCAGCATACGCTAACAGCTTGACACTTTTGTTGAAGATAGTGCCATTATGTCGTAGATCAGCAGCTCGTATTATTTTCTCCAAAATAAGATTGAAGAAGTCGCACGATAACGAATCACCTTGTCTGAAACCCCGTTCGGTATTAAACGGTGCGGAGAGGTCCTTCCCAATTTTTACTGCACAACGGGAGTTATGCAGTGTCATTCTACAAAGTCGAATGAGCTTTGCAGGAATACCGAACTCAGACATTGTTGCATAGAGGTAATCCCTTACCGGACTGTCGAAAGCGGCTTTATAATCAACAAATAGGTGGTGTGTGTCGATCTGTTTTTCTTGGGTCTTCTCCAGGATTTGGCGCAGTGTGAAAATCTGGTCGATGGTGGATTTACCAGGTCTGAAGCCACACTGATAAGGTCCAATCAGGTTGCTGAGCATAGGCTTCAACCTTTCACACAGTACGCTCGATAGAACCTTGTACGCGATGCTCAGGAGATTTATTCCACGGTAGTTGGCGCAAATTGTGGGGTCTCCTTTTTTATGTACGGGACAGAGAACACTGAGCCTCCAATCATCAGGCATGCTTTCATCCGACCATATTCTGCTTATGAGCTGGTGCATGCGGGTGAGCAGCTCATCGCCTCCGGTCTTAAACAACTCGGTAGGCAGGCCATCAGCACCTGCAGCTTTGTTGTTCTTCAGCCTTAAAATGGCCGTTTCAATCTCGTCATAGTCGGGTGGTGGAACATCAACACCATCATCTGTAATTGGGGTTATCGGGCATTCTCCTCCACTGGCGGAATTGTTCGTAGCATCGCCATTCAGTAACGTGGAGAAGTATTCCCTCCATAGGCTCAGTACACTCTGGACATCCGTAACCAGATTCCCATTTCCATCACGACAAGAAGAGGCTCCGGGATTTAAACCTCCACTCAGGCGCTTGATCTTTTCGAAGAATTTTCGAGTCTCATTCTTGTCGGTACACATCTCTATCTCCTCACACTCGCGTCTTTCCAACTCCCTCTTCTTGCGCCTGAAAAGACGTCTCTCTGCACTCCTTTTCTCTCTATACCGCTCCTTAACAGCTCGCGTTGCGCCTGCACGCAGGGTTTTTCTGTAGGCGGCGTCTTTCTCTGAGGTAGCGTCGAGACACTCCTGATCATACCACTCATTCCTCAGAGGCCGGTAGTAACCGATTACCGGCCGTTTCAACCTCGTCATAGTCGGGTGGTGGAACATCAACACCATCATCTGTAATTGGGGTTATCGGGCATTCTCCTCCACTGGCGGAATTGTTCGTAGCATCGCCATTCAGTAAAGTGAAGAAGTGTTCCCTCCATAGGCTCAGTACACTCTGGACATCTGTAACTAGATTCGCATTTCCATTTCGACAAGAAGAGGCTCCGGGATTTAAACCTCCACTCAGGCACTTGATCTTTTCGAAGAATTTTTGAGTCTCATTCTTGTCGATACACATCTCTATCTCCTCACACTCGCGTCTTTCATATTCTCTTTCCTTGCGCCTGAAAAGACGTCTCTCTGCTCTCCTTTTCTGTCTGTACCGCTCCTTAAGAGCTCGCGTTGCACCTGCACGCAGGGTTTTTCTGTAGGCGGCGTCTTTCTCTGCGTTAGCGTCGCGACACTCCTGATCAAACCACTCATTCCTCAGAGGCCCGTAGTAACAGATTACCTCCTCGGCAGCAGTAGTCATGGAGTGGGATATATGTGTCCACCGTGCGCATGTATCATCAAGTGGGGGAGTGTTCTGCATAAGCAGATCCGATAGTCGAGTGGAAAATGCATCTGCTGTCTCTGGTGATCGCAGCTTGTTGACGTCGAGCTTTCTCTGTGTGGGACTTCTCTTGTTATTTGCAACACATAAACATGTGCGCACCTTAGCTGCAATAAGGTAGTGATCCGAGTCGATATTGGCACCACGGATCGATTTCACGTCCATCACACTGGAAGCATGCCTTCCGTCAATCACCAAATTATCAATTTGGTTTCTTGTACGTTGATCTGGAGACAGCAATGTCGCTTTGTGGATGTGGAGATGCTGGAATCTGGTACCACCAATTACCATGTTTCGTGCTGCGGCGAAGTCGATCAGCCTCATTCCGTTATCGGAGGTGTTCTGGTGGAGGCTGAATTTTCCGACAGTTGGACCAAAGGTACCTTCCTTGCCCACCCTGGCATTAAAGTCGCCAAGCACGATTTTGATATCGTGGCGGGGGCAGCGGTCATAAGCTTCTTCGAGGCGCTGAAAGAAGCTCTCCTTGGTCACATTGTCCTTCTCATCCGTCGGAGCGTGGGCACATATAAGGCTGATGTTGAAAAATTTTGCCTTGATGCGGATTATGGCCAGCCGTTCGTTCACAGGCGTGAACTGTGAGACAAGATGTCGTAGTCTCTTGCTGACCAAAAATCCACATCCTAATTCGTGCCTTTCAGTATGACAGCTGTAGTAGATGTCACAGGACGCTCTTTTGGAACAGCCCTGTCCTGTCTATCGAATATCCTGAAGAGCGGTGATGTCAGCTCTGTATTTTTCGAGAACATCAACCAGCTGGATAGAGGCACCCTCCCTATAAAGGGATCGGACATTCCAGGTGCATATCCGTAAATCACTGTCCTTTTTTCGTTTGCGGGGGTCATCAACAAAAGCGGTAGTCCTTATCCGAGGCATATTTTTTCATTGGGGGTGGGGTTTTTATGTGGCGGGTCCCAAACCCAACGCACAACCTCTAACGGAGGTGATTTTCGCCACTCACTTCAGCCGCCTTCCATCGGGTGCCAGGAAGACGTTGCCCGGTGGTCGCCACATGGAGGTCCCCCATTAATAATAATGAAAGCGCCATCACAGTGTAAGCAGAGCAAGCTATATAACTACCCCTCATTAACAAATAAAGGTATCATCACATAGCGCTCAGATCAAACTACATGACAGCCAGTGAGTTGACTTGCGATGAGTTCAACAAGGATTGCGCTAGCCCCACCCGGTTGACGCAGTTAGACACGTTACCTTGCGAAAACACCACCAGACCACCATGAAATTCAGATACGTTAATAAAAAATAAGTGTTTATTTAACTTAACTTATTTTTTTCTTCCTTTCAGAGACCAACCATATGACTTGTCTAAAGGGATTTAGACAATATTCTTTACATACGTAAGTCAATCGAACCGGTTATTTGTAAAAATCAATTTGCAATCCTTCTACTATTCATTGTTTGATGTCTTTCGCGTGATATAAGAGAAGGGAAGTACCATCCAGACGCTCTAGCTTGTAGATATTGTTGCCTACCGCTCTCACCATTTGACACTTCGTGAATTTTGGCCACAATTTCGCGTAAATTTGCTGTTTGAAATTGCTCATTACAAAGTTACTTTTGTAGACCCCTTGAC
Source organism: Megamerina dolium (assembly GCA_963854835.1). Lineage (NCBI taxonomy): Eukaryota > Metazoa > Arthropoda > Insecta > Diptera > Megamerinidae > Megamerina > Megamerina dolium. Next base: position 50,148,320 of record OY978530.1, read on the forward strand.
CAGAAAAAAATCGTACAACTCTACTACGTCTGTTATACCGTTGTGCACTGTTCTCATATGCTTCTTGCAAATTTTATTTAACACTGATACGTATCATACTTAAACGATCCACACGGGATATATTTACTTCAGCATCTTCTAGGGTGCCAAGTTTTCTCGCCAATTGATATGCCTTTTCACTGAGGAACATGTGTTGTCCAAACAGTCGAAGTACGGAAAGCATCCAGTCTCTCAGTGAATTGAGCAACGCAATGCGCTTTCGATCCTGGGAGATAAAGGACCCACTCAGTTTTTATACTTCCGATGTAGGCACCGATTTAATACCGATTGTTTGACACATTCTGATGCGTTGGCTTGTGGTGAGTATTCATTCTTAATATGTTTCATGTGGTATTTCTCCATTAGCTGTTGGTACTCTTTCGACACAAATTGCTTTCCATTATTTCCGGGACGCCAATCTTCAAGAATACTTCATAGACAAAGAAATCACCAACACGACGCGACGTGGCCTCTTTCATAGGGCGGAAGGAAAAGAGTTTTGACATGTGGTTTAGCACAATGATCACATACGCGTTCTATTTCCGTGATCAAGGATACTTTCCCAAGAAATCAATGTTCAACTTTTAGAAGAGGCGTTGAATAATCGCTCCTTTTTCCATACACGGTCTCATAATTTGATTTTTGGACTTTGTTTCTTTACAGGTGCTACATTCGCGAACGTAACTACGCTCCTACGTCGCTTCTTCCGTAATCGCTCTAAAGTTTTTGCCATTCCACCATGTACAGCCGTGGGAATGCAATGCGGCTTATCCATGAACGTCGATGTTATGGTTTTGGGGATCCACAGCCTCCACGCGCTATCCCCAAGTCCGCTGCCCGGACCGCATACGTCTTCTACACGCGACTTATGAATCTTATGATTCATATATATAAAAAAAAATCTCTACCTTAGGATCTTTAGATCCTCATTCAAAATAAAAATAAATTGAAGTGGATTTGAAGTACTTATTACGTGTTGATATTGCTAAATTAGGTTGATTGGACTTTTATTGTTAAAACGAAATATATTAATATTGTTAAATTATAAGTAGAATCATATTTCTATGTTTATTGGCTTATGTCAATAATCTTTTATAGGGAACGGTGGAGGCTTTGATGTAACTTCTCCCCCCTTAGAATGAAGACTATCCTGCGTCTTTATAATATTTTTGATTTGCATTTTTTGATGGTTATGATTATTAAAATTAAATTGATAATAATAGTGCATATTGCATATCCTCCATACACAAACTTCTGAATTTTCTCGTATTTAACGTCTTTTATTAAATTTATATTTTCTATTTCGTTAAGTAGTACATCATCAAAAATGAATTCTTTATTCTGGTTAGTGTGTTGGCCTTCTGATCTGTAGGTCGTGGTTCAATCCCCGGCTGATGCATAACAAATTTAATATGGAATATATTTTTCTTTCGAACGGTACCCACCTGTCGGCAAGCAATTGGCAATTCTTCCGACAGTAACAACTTGCCATGAAAATGCTTCTAAAAGAACTCTGTGACAAAGGTCAGAAAAAGTGATGTCACAAGGGTTCTGCCGTTTAGAACCTGCTAAAATAAGTAGGTCCCTTCTAATACTGTGTCTTTAATGCTTAAACATATATATATATATATATATATATATATATATATATATATATATATATATATATATATATATATATATATATATATATAGTATGTATCTAGTCTTTAAGGAATTATGAAATATATGTGTATATAAAAAGTTCTGCATCGTATTGCATAAACACTATATTGTATTGCAATATGCTTTGCCTAAATATGCTGTCTAGACAAATCATGTAAAATGCCTATTAACATATGTTTGCATTAATTGTAATTTTTTATATTTTAACTCAATTATATGTATATGCAATATTTTTGTCAAGTCATGTAAAATGCCTATTAACACATATTTGCATTAATTGTAATTTTTTATACTTTAAATCAATTATATGTATATGCAATATTTTTGGCAAGTCATGTAAAATTCCTATTAACACATATTTGCATTAATTGTAATTTTTATATTTTAAATCAATTATATGTATTTGCAATATTTTTGTAATAAATAGAGAAATCGACTACAAATCGATATTCAATTGATCACAATTCATTAGTTTGTCTAGTTGTTTTGATCATACACGCAATCCAGGTTCAAGTGCCTGTGTTTGCATTCTCTGTTTTTTTTTACCATAAGTAATCCAGGTTCAAGTGCCTGTGTTTACTTTTTGAATAGTTACGAAGTCTAGAGCATTCCAATCGAAACGCTAGTGTTTGCATCGCTAGACGTAACACTGTCCAAAATTAACACGCACAATAGTAATGAAAGGGAAGCTCGGGCAATGAGCCCATCGGGGCTTTAAGTGTCACATATTTATTTTTTTTACTTCTGATTCTATTGCTAAACTTTGTTTGAATGTTATTTGATTATTACTAAAAGTATTATTGCCAATTATTATTGTACAATTATTAAAATTTATTAGAAAGTTACCGTTTAGAGATTTTTCCGGTATGTCACAATTGCTACTTATTTTGCTGTCTTTTTAATTTTTTATAAATATTACACCCTCTTTTACATTAATTATTTCCGATGCATTATTATAAATTCTAATGCAATTTTTCTTAAAAATACAATTATTACAAATTTTTAAATGTTTTATTGCTATTTTGTTTTCAAGAGAATACGATTCATTTTTGTATTTAATTATTTCTTCTTTATTAAACATAAATTCAAAATTTAAAGAGTTCCCTATTGGCATGAGTAGTATTTTGGGTAGAGTTAACAATGTTTTGTTGTAGGTACATTTATGATGAACACAATTTTATTTGTATTGTCAATTATAGTTCCAAGATGTATTTTCTGTATCTTTTGAAGGTCGATGTCTAGTTTGTCTATCTCCTCATTTGTCAAGAGGTTGCTATGAACTGTTCCTAGTCTTGCTGATTTTATATTATCTTGAATATGCTCAACGTTGTCTTGCAATATTTTTAACTTTAGTGTGAAATCAATGAGTAAAGCCTTCTCGTAAAGTCTATTGTTATTGGTTTTAAGGCTGCTGAAGTAATCAAGTATTTTATTCCTATCCTGTTCCATGATTTCTTTTAGCTTGATGAATGTATCATTGAAGTGTGTGTTTATTGAAATTTGCTTATTGAGATTGTTTATTGCATAATGGTTATTAGTTTCTAATACTGACATGAGATTTTCTATTTCTTGTAACGTTCCCACAACGTTAATTAGGCCTATCATTAGTCTGTGAGGGATTTTTCTTTTGATTGTGTTTATATGTAATTTGAGAATTTCTGTTCCAGTTTGTAGGTGTGCCTTCTCAATATTGTTTTGCAGTATGTTAAGTATATTTTCTATTTCAATTGGATCAATTATTTGAAATATTGTCTCAAAGCTTTGCACAATGTCTTCAGATCCAGTTTCGATTTCGATGAATCCGTTTTCAGTTTGTATTTTCTCTATCGTCACTTGTCCCATTATTGTCGTTGTTATTGTCAGTGCTAGTAATAGCATCAGGGTCCACCGTGCCTGAAAATTTAGTTTTTCTTTTAACGTTTGATGTATGTATATTATCTAAGTTTGCTTTAATAAATTTAGGTTGCTCTTTGTGTCTAAGAGCTCTATAATTTTTTGTATATCCTCCTTGACTTTATTCTATGTAATTTTCACTTTTGATGTTTTGTTTTTTATATATTTCTCTTTTCCTATTTTTAGATTGTTATAAATTGCTAATTTGTCATATTTCCCTTCATTCAAGTTTAAAGGCGTCTGTTTTATTGCTGAATGATAACTGCGATTGTAAAATTCGATTGCTTTGCTCGTTTTGTCTTTGCTATTAAAATTTCTAGCTTCTATTGTAAGGGTTCTTATTTTCTCACTGAGAGTACTGTGTAATAGTTCAATATCGGCGTTGCCGGAATGGCTGTTAGGTTTGGTAAGATGGAGTTCTATTCCTTCGGTTCTAAGGAAATCCTTTATATTTATACTCTAAATTCGTTATCTGTAATTAATTTTCTGAAGTGTCCTTTCTGTGACAAGTATTTTTTCTATTATTGTTTGGTTATTTCTGTCTTTCAAATAAAAAGCTGTTGCAAATTTTGAAAACCTATCAATGAAATTCAAAAAGTTAGCTTTTGAGTTAGTATAAATGTCCATGTGTAATTTTTCGTTTGTTTCTTTTGGCGTGTCTGTAAGATGAAACTTGGGATTAATTGGCTTACGGTCGTATTTAACCCGGTTGCACGTGTCACAATTATCAATGAATTTTTGGATTATTGTTTTCAGGTTAGGGAAATAAATGAGTTTTTTAAGTCCTTCATAATTTTCATTGATACCAGTATGTCCTGTTTCAAATTTATGATACTCTTTTATATTCCTAAAGACTTCCTCTTCGTTACTTAGATCTTTAGCATGATATGAGCATCTAACAAATTTAGTTGAATTCCTATCAAACAATTGAATTATATGGTTCTGAAGTTTGTTATATTCATGATCATTTAATTCCCAAAAAATTCTTATCCTTCCTGGTTTGATATATCTTCTAAGAATATCAATTACATTGTTTTCGAGGTCGTTCTGAGATATGTATATTATTTTGTTTCCGTACTTTGTTTCAAATTCTTTTGTTTTAGTATAATTTGCGTTTTGAACCGATTCACAATGGTCTCTAGAATAGGTATGTGATCGTTAAGGTTTTCTTCCTCAGAATACACTGTGGCGTCATTTTCGTTATCCACCTTAATAATAATGGATGTTCCGCAATCTATTTCGATATTATTTATCTCGTTTGTTTCTATGTTTATCCTGCTTAGGAAATCGGCTATTTTATTGTCCTGCCCTTTGATGTAGTCTATATTCATGTTGTATTCTCCTAATTTCAAGATCCATCTCTGGAGTCTTGGATTGACCTATTTACCTACAGATTTAGTATGGAGCCATTTCAATGGTTAATGATCTGTTAATAGGTCGAATTTTCTCCCTTATATGTAAGGTCTGAATTGGCCTGTTGCCCAGGCTATAGCTAGTAATTCCTTCTCGGTTGTTGAGTAATTCCTTTCATGTTCATTTAAAGTTCTGCTGGCATAGCATATGGGATGATCATCTTGTTGTAGAACTGTACCGATCGCGAAATCGCTTACGTCGGTGACCAATTTAAATTTTTTATTGAAATCCGGATACTTAAGAACCGGGGCTTCTGTTATTATCGTCTTCATTTTTTCGAATGCCAAGGTATAATTTTTAGATATTGGGTCATTGGTAGTGCTACCTTATCGAAATACCATATGAATTTCCGGTAGTATCCAACTGCTCCTAAAAACGATTTAATTTGTTTAGGGGTGTGGGGTAAATTTAAATTCAGTATTTTATCGCCTTTTTCAGGATTTGCTTTGACGCCTTCAGGTGTCAATACATGCCCTAAGAATTCTGTTTCTTTTCTGAAGAAATTACATTTATCGAATTGTACCTTCAGATTATGGTCGCGTAATTTTTTATAAAAATTTTTCAATGCTTTGTATATGTTCTTCTTTGGATGTGCTGAAGATAAGGATGTCGTCCTTATAAAACACACAAATTTTATTTATGCATTCTTTTAAAACGCTATTCATCATTCTTTGGAATGTTGAGGGGGCGTTTTTTAATCCGAAAGGCATTCGGATGAATTCGTAATGTCCCTGTGGTTTAGAAAATGCTGTTTTCTTCCTGTCTTCTTTTTTAACTAAAATTTGATGAAAGCCTTTTGCAAGGTCCTAAGTTGTAAAATAAATTGCTCTCCCTAATTTGTCTAGAATGCCATCTATGTTGGGTATGGGGAATTTGTCGTATATTGTTATTTCATTTAGTTTTCTGTAGTCCACCACTAATCTCCATTTCTTTTTTCCCGAATTGTCCGACTTCTTTGGTACTGTCCATAGAGGACTATTATATGGTGAATTACTTTCTCTAATTATTTCTTGCGTAAGCATTTCTTCTATTTGTCTGTTAATTTCCTGTTCGTGTGTTTGTGGATACCTGTATATTTTTTAGTACACAGGGGTATCTATTGTCGTAATTATTTTGTACTGTCCTTCTGTTGTATTGGTTAATTGGTCGCCTTCGCGGAAAAACAAGTCCGTATTTGATGTGAATATTTTCTCTAATCCCTCTTTTTTGGAGGATTAATATCTTTGAAAAGGTTTTCAAATTCCGTTATGTCGTCATTTACAAACTCTTTACTGGAATTCTTCGTATTTATATGGGAGCAGTTTTTAAATTTTATTTTTTGTCCATTGATTGTAAGTGACTCTGTTTTCCTCAATATGTTAATTTCCCTGCCATGAGGGCATCTTTTTTAAACTCTTTTGGTAAAGGTGTTATTATTTTGTATTTTATTAATATATCTCCATTTACAGCTCGTCATTTTATTGGATTAGGTAATAGTATTCTTTTATATTGTGGTAATAGGTTTTCATTTAATCTATAAGTTTATGTTTGTATTTCCTATTTACAATGCTATTATCGGTAGACCTCATTTGAGGTTTCTGAGAGAAAATTCGCTTCTTCAACGTAATCGATATCCATCGGTATTATTTTGAGTGTTAAAGTGCCTCTGGTCTTGCCCTGCAGAATTTCTAAACTGTCCTGAAATCTGTCTGTATTAAAAAATTGTCTTTACTGACCTGAATTATTGTTATTTTGTCTATATTGACCTGAGTTATTATTATTTTGTCTATATTGACCTGAGTTATTGTTGTTTCTATGCTGTGTATTATAAAGGGTTATCCATTTCGCGGTTTCAAAAGTATAGGGCTAGAATTCGACATCTGTCAAACTGAGTTGTTAAAACAATTTCTTTCTTTTTCAGTTCAAAGTCTGACATTTGCGAAAATGGATCGCTTAACTATCGCACAACGCATTAAAATTGTAAAAACCTACTACAAAAATGGTGATTCTGCCACAGCCACATATCGTGCTTTAAGAGGAGATTATGGTTTACATAATCGTCCAAGTACGCAAGCAATTGGCAAAATTGTGAAGAAATATGAAGAGACTGGATCGGTTACAGATATTGTAAGGCCTGTGCATCATCGTTTCGCTCGTACCACCGAAAATATCGCTGCTGTAAGTGAAAGTGTTGCCGAAGACCCGAATGTGTCGACTCCTCGTCGTTCTCAGGAATTAGGACTGTCTTACGGCACATTATGGCTTATTTTGCATTTGGATCTACACCTACATCCATATAAAATCCAGCTCACATAACAACTGAAGCCAGCTGACCATTCACAACGTCGTAGATACGTCGAATGGGTGCTTGAACAACAGGCGGTGGACGGCGATTTTTCGAACAAAATTTTCTTCAGCGACGAAGCACATTTCTCACTCGGGGGGTATGTTAACAAACAAAATTGTCGTATTTGGGGTTCTGAGAATCTTCAAGTAATTGAAGAGAGGACACTACATCCACAAAAAGTCACTGCTTGGTGCGCTCTTTGGTCCGGAGGTGTGATTGGACCTTACTTCTTCGAAAACGACGATGGAACGACTGTCACCGTCAATTCGGAGCGTTATGGTCATATGATAACCGAATTTTTTTTGCCTGCTATTGAAGAATACGACTTAGAGAATATGTGGTTTCAACAAGACGGTGCCACATGCCACACAACTCGAGCGAATATGGCTTTATTGCAAGAGAAATTTTCTGGCCGCGTAATTTCTCGTCGTGGCGATATCAAGTGGCCACCAAGATCATGCGATTTGACCGCGAAAGACCGTGTTTATGCAGATAAACCTTTAACTCTTGAGCACCTAAAAACCAACATTCGTCACGTTATGGCTGAGATACCGCCCAATATGTGTCAAAAAGTGGTCGAAAATTACCTCAAAAGAATCGATGCTTGCAACAATTCGCGTGGTGGTCATTCAAATGATGTAGTATTTCTTACATAATGTCAACGTTCAAGCTTTATAATAAAAAAGAAATATCATGATAAAAAATATTTTATATGTGTTTTATTTACATTTACTTTTGAAACCGCAAAATGGATAACCCTTTATAATTCACTTTGTTGTTGAAAAGTATGAAGATATGAATATAAAGGATAATTTGAAAATTGAGCCTAATAACAATACAATGCAAATTGAGATATTGTCAACTACTGACCCCATTTATTTTGATCGTGAACGTACAATTGGTGGATTGTTGGTGGATTGTTACTAATAAATACCATCAATCTGATGTACAAGTTGATATTTCGAAAGTAAACGTTTTACGAATCGAGTGCAATATAACTACAGGGTCATATATTAACAATGATTCGGCTCATACAATTCATCAGTTTTCTGTATAAAAAGTTTTTAAAAAGCTTAGGATGTAAAATTAAAAACGATAGTGCAAGAAGGAAAAACGTTTCAAATGACGTCAACTGATGTGCTTAATATTATGCAACAACCCCTTTATGATGAGAGCATTATTAAAAAGGATTACCACAGTTATTCGGCGTATCACCAATCATATAAAAATAATGATGAAATTAGAATACCTATTCAGAATCAAGACCTCTACATTCTACCATCGGAAAGTATGATCTATATTGAAGGAACTGCCACACTGAATGGGTAGACTATATCTCATAATATAAAAATGCGGAATATGCGGAATGTATATTATATTTATTCGATTAAATTCGTTATGAGATGAATGGGATTGAAATTGATCGAACCCGATATTTAGGGAATGAGAGTACAGTGATGATGAATGCTGGTTGGAGTGTTTCTGATGATATTGAAATAACCAATGGACAATTTAATTTTTGCATACCCTTAAAACATCTTTTGGGTTTTGCTGAAGATTATAATAAGGCGATATTAAATGTAAAGCATGAATTAATACTTCTTCGATCAAAAACTGATGAAGGTATAGCCTTCTCCTCTGTAGCTGCTGAGAATGATAAGATTGTATTAACTATAGTTAATTTAATATGGAAAGTGCCACATATTCAATTAGCAGACTCAACTAAATTAAATATTTACAATAATATTCGAAGAGGAGTGTCTATACCAACGGCATTGCGTTGTTGGGATATGCATTTTAATCCAACACTATCACAGACTACAAACCGTCTATGGAATGTTAAATTGGCTGTACAAAGTGAACGACCACGATTCATGCTAATCGGATTTCAGAACTCTAGAAAATTCGTTTATTGTGATCTCACTGATGTAAAAATTCATCTAGATTCTGAAGTTTATCCCTATGATGAGCTGAACCTTAAAATCGAAAATGGTCGTTTAGCCCTGCTATATGATATGTATTGCAAATTTCAAAAGGAATACTACCTAAGAAATATGCAACCTTTATTAACCGCCAGTAAATTTAAATCAATGCTCCAGTCATAATAATTGATTTAACACATCAAAATGAAGCAATGAAAAGTGGACCAATTGAAGTGAAGGTAATTTTTTGGACATTGAAAAACATTCCTGCCAATACTTCTGCTTATGCCCTTCTCATACATGATCGGGTTATTAGCTATAACCCAATGACTGGAGAAATTAAGAAAATGATTTAATATGTTCAGTATGATCTTTTTCTTCAAAGAGTGAGGACTTTTATTACGGAATTTTCATTTTAAAATATCAAAAGGATATATATAAAAATGCATTCTAATTATATACAAAAGTAGTTGTTGATATTCAAGGATTTAGGGACATGAAAACCAACTTATTTTAAAGGATCTGGCAATATCCTTTAGCATTAATGAGGATATGCATTTTATCGTAAAACCACCGTTTCCATTCAATGATCTTCCACCATTCTATCAAAAACCAGCACGTTGGATTACATCAAAACATCACAACATTAAATGGGATACAGGATCAATCACATTACAGAGCTTATCAAATTTCATACGAGAATATTTATTTAATTGTGGAATTTATGTTAAGGGTTATGAGAAGAAGAAGTGGCTTGAGTCATTGTTTGAACTTTGAAATATATTAAATTTAGATGATAACGGATGTGAAAATTTGAAAAAAAAATTAGAGAAAAATATGGTTATTTTGATGGTTGTATAATTCATAATCAAAACTGTGCTTTAATCAATGTTAGAGCCTTAAGAAAATTTTTGAATTTTGAAATGAAAACATATTAATTTATATTTTTTATATTTATTTACTCATTTTCATATTATATGTAACATATATAATGATATACTTATTTAGTAATCTTAATATTAGACATAAAATTGTTTATTCTAATATCACAATAATACTAATACTAAGTATACTATCTAATATTTATTTACCCATTTTTATATTGTATATAAATATATAATGATATGCTTATTTAGTAATCTTAATATTAGACATGAATTATTATTCTAGTTTCACAATAATCTTAATACTAAGTACAATATATTTTTACATTAATAATTAATAAAAAACTATGTAAAGAAATACAATGAAAAAAACGTAAAACTTTGTTTTTTTCCCTCAGTCATCGGAATTATTAAGACATTTAAGTAATTCACTGAGGTTATAATAACCGTGCGCATTTGTGTGAATGTTATCGGCTAGAATTTGTCTTTTATCGTCATTTGAAGTTAAAACAATTTTATTCATTTGAAGTGTATACAAATTATGATGAATAGATCTTATGGTATGTATACGGCAAGTTAGTATATCCCCACTATATAAAATGTTTATGAAATCGTTGATGGTTAAGCGCGATGAAATATTTTTGGGGAATCCCTTCACTTTATTCTGAACATTATAATTATCTACATCTAATGAATACATTTTAGGACGTAGTCCAATAAATTCACGTATAATTGCCCCATTATTCTCATCTTTCATCATACCTATTTTTTATTATTTTTCAACGGTATGTTGAAGGGGTTATCAATAGCATAGCCCGATGTATCAAATCTGCTATCAATATCATCTTGCTCAGTAGCTACCTCACGAAAAGACAATTTCTCGTACATCACAAGGATTACACAACAAATCCATTGGATATTCACGCTGGCGTTCCTCAAGGAAGCGTTTTGGGCCTCTTACTGTATCTCTTATACACTTCAGATATGCTCAACAATAACTATACATTCATATCGACCTTTGCTGATGATACGGCAATATTGTGCTCTCGCTCTAACCCCATAGAAGCTACTAAACTCCTGCACACTCATGTCGATTCTCTCGAAATCTGGCTAGCAAAATGGCGTATAAAAGTCAATAAATCAAAGAGCGTACATGTAACCTTCACGCTAAGGCTAGATACATGTCCCCCACTTAAAATAAATGGCCAATCAGTTCCACAATGTTCCTCAACAAAGTACTTGGGTATTCACCTCGACAGAAGGCTGACATAGAAAAATCACATAGAGGCAAAGAAAACTCAGATCAAGCTTAAAATGAATCAGTTATGGTGGCTGTTACACAAAAGATCAAAGTTGAATCTCGAATACAAAGTGCTATTATATAAAGCAATCCTGAAGCCAATTTGGACTTATGGTATTCAGTTTTGGGGCACCGCATCTCCCTCTAATATCGAAAAACTGCAGCGAATACAATCCAAGTGTCTGCGAATTATTGTAAACGCGCCTTGTTATATGAGGATCGTTAACATCCATCGAGATTTAAATGTACCCACAATTTCTGAGGAAGCTGCAATGTCCTGCTACATTCAAAAATTACACAATCATCCGAATCCCCTTGCTAGGCAATTGTTGCTGAGCAAGGGGCATCGTCGATTAAAAAGAAAAGACACACTGAATATGCTGTGAAATTGCTATACCTCGCGACTCAACAAATTGTGATGGAACGTTGGGAATATCACATAATTTTAGTTAGTTTGTAAGATTTGATCACTTATTGTTAGTTTCTAAGTAATTTTAGAAAGATCCAATAAATAAAAAAAAAAAAAAAACCTTTAATATCCTGATAAAAATTATCGGTGCGAATATTATAAATAAAAGAATCGGTATCCATATAACATAGCGATAAATTTTGCTTAAATTTTGGAATCATATATTGATAGTGAAAGTAGTACATTTTAAGTTTTGATAATTCCAAAATTGCAAATCCCAGATATATCGGTTTGTTATACAATACTCGCATTTTATTCATTTGAATGGCACACATATTCTCATCAAAAATAGATATGCTATGAAAATTCGGACTAGCTATTAGGGCTCTAACTCCTTTTCTCTTATGAACACTCTCCCAAGATGATGAAATTTTAATATCATCACGTTTTTCAACATTCTCCATTGTTTTGCCGTAAACATCATTGTCCATTAATTTGAAAAGGTTTTTTTTTCAAATTCGCATGTAGCTAAGGTGCGATGTTGATTGTTTAAATCTATATACTGATTGAACCAAGGAGATTAATTAAATTTAAAC